>JAOXYF010000009.1:646245-658621 GCA_028565775.1 Sternarchorhynchus goeldii
CACACGCACGCACACGCACGCACGCACACGCACGCACGCGCGCGCGCACACGTGTGCACTTTGCTACTATTTTAGGTCTCTCTTTCTCACTTTCACTCTCACCTTCGCCATAGCAGCTTTTCATATTTACATCAGTTAGGAGTCACCTGATGAGCACCTGACTCCTGGCAGAAGCCAAGACAGCCAAAGAGGTCCTAAGAGGCTTTCTACTGCACCAGCAAAGAAAGCCAGGCCAAGACTATAGATGCAACAGGCTTCTCTATTAGTGAAATGGACAGGGGGATAGAGTGGGGCAAGATTTCGAATCCATGATAGCAACCACAGGCACTCTCTTACTGAACATGGAATGAACATCCAAAAAATGGCATGCAAACATCAAATATAACCAATAGTCACAATTTTTTCTTAAATATTTTTCTCATTCTGATTTTGTACATAGGAAAAGGGCCAGGTGCACAGTGGCACATAGTTCGGAAGCGGTGGCTTTACAACATGGATTCAAGACTCAAACAACAAACCCAGGTTAGAGGGCTTTGTGACACCAGCCTCACAAAACCACTCAGTTTGTCCTTATTCAAACATGACCCAACAGACTTTTCATGAAAATATACAATAAGACTTAACCTGTATCACTGTTGCTAATGCATCATGTAGCAAGAGTTTGGCTTACAATATAAATTTACACATTAACATAAATCCCTGGAAACGTTAAGGCGGTTCTACTATATAGTTCCACCATTTATAAAACATCTCAACAGTCGCAGAGGGTCTGAAACCCTCTGGTTTTAGTCCAGCAAGCTTACTTCAGTAGCATAATTGTGTGCTGTGTTTTAGAGAAGCAGCTTTCCAGCTCCATACCCGGCTTGGATCCCGGTTTCTCGTGGCCCAGCTGACCACAGCTGTTGGAGCCGCACGTGTACACACTCCCGTCATGCAGCAGGAAGAGAGTGTGGTGCCCCCCGCATGCAGTCTCTCTCAGTCCAGTCCCGGCGAACACGCGGCAGCTTCTCGGCTCAAACACGGCAGGCTCAGAGTCACCGAGGCCCAGCTGACCCCGAGCCGAACTTCCCCAGCACAGCATCACTGCTCCCGCAGAAAGAGAGGAAGCAAGAGACAGAGGCAGAGAGAAAGAGAGAGAAACACACACACACACACACACAGATGGAGGTGGAAAGAGGGAGATGGACAGATGAAAAGGAGAGACACGCGGGATGGGGGAGGCCTAGGTTAAGCACCCCTCCCTTCTCCCCTTCATGTGAATGAGATGCCTGAAGGGAAGAATGAACAACAAAAGCTGGGATTAGAAACATGGACATTCACAAAGATAAAAGAACCAAGCTAGAGAGAGGGAGATCCAAAAAGCCCCAGTTCACTCCCCTGGCCCGCCACGGCTCTGAGCAGAACTTTAAGCGTGACAGGCAGCGAGAACAGGCAGAGCTCTGTTGTTATAAAGATAAGGACGCTCCTCTCTGTACACTGCTCCCACCGACACTTCCTTCTCATCAGAATCCTGCTGTCCGGCTCTAATCAGTCTGGCCAAAAGTCGGTATCTGTGCTCAGGTGAGCCTTAAGGGAAGTGTCTGCCTTTAGTCGGCCAAGAGACCATCTGGACGCAGGGGTGGCAAAATCTGACACAAGAAAGTCTAGCACAGCATAGCATTTTTTTTGCCCGTTTGAACACACGGAATTCATTTGACTGCAGTATGGTTTAGTTTAGTATGCATGTTTAAATAAGCAACATGTCCCAATAACCTATAGAGCAGGAAAATAACAATAATATGTTTGTGGCACGTAACTAAGATACTAATTAGCTCGTTTAGCTTCCCATTAACGTACCTACATCGAATAAAGAATGGACGGCAATCTCGTGCTTACTTATCACTGTTTCTGGAGTTTTCCATAACTGGCAGCGACATAAAACATGCATATAATTCAGCTATAACGCCACTGCTATTGCACGGTACATCGAGAAAAACATAAGAGACCGTCATTGGATTGTCAGTCATTCATTATTGCTACTCATTAGTTTCCTCTCCAAGCAATTAAAATACTGTTTTAGAGTTAACGGTTAGTGTGAAAGATTATCACAACACAATCTAGCTAAAACCTTTCTTGCAGATATAACATCCCTAAGCGTAGATGCTAAGCTAAGGATGGCCAGCTAGATCTGTTAGCCAACTAGCTAGCTAGGTTAGCGAAATAACAGTCGGTTACCGTTACTATAGAGTCCCATTGCATAAAGGCATCACTGACCTCGATATACTGAATGTATCCATTACTCGATTTCGTCTAGTCCACACGCTAAATCTGAATTCAACAATATGAAGTCCTGAGGAAACAGGTATGATCATGCTACTAACGCTAGTTAAAAAAAACCCAAAGTTTTGCGTCAGTCATCCTGTGGTATTCGTTACCAGCCGAAGACAGCGATAAAATGACATTACTAATGTTGTAACCAGTAAAACACGTTCATCATTTGAACTCAGAAAACCTAACAGCTAGGAGGCTAGGCACCAGTTTATCTAGATAGTTATCTAGCTACCGAGCTAGATAATGATATCTAGCATTATATAGCAAATACTTTTACATGTCACATAGCTAGCTAGCGTTCGCTAGACAACCTTGGTAGGTAGCTAGACATCCAACCTAGCTAGGAAGTTCGTCGGGAACCCCAAATTAGCTAGCTAGCTAACATCAGATAAATACTTTCACACAGCGTTCGCCAGTCAACGTATTTCTGGGTAGCTAGACAGCTAGCTAACTTAGCTAACCTAGCAAGATAGTCTTGGTATACTAACGGCTAGCCAGCTGCTATTTATAAAGCTTTTTTTCACAGAGAGTTCGAACAACATAAACAAACAAAACAAATAAATTAGCTAATTAAAAACAGCCCCGGGACATACATTTAACGACAATAAATGTGTCTAGTGACACAGCTACCTTGCGAGGTACATATCCGTACTCCTTCCACTTAGCCAGCCAGCTAGCTAGCTAGCTAACTAAAGAACTTTCTGTTCTTCCCCGTTTTGACAACAAGGAAGTTGTGATATAGACTTTGATGGGCGTCACCAACCACGTGCTTATGTTGTCAATGCGCATTCAGACATTTACGTGTTGTTGACGTGGGGACCCCATATTACAGAGCAGTATGTGGGCACACACTTTTTGACCGTATAATAAGAACACTATTTTAACAGGTTCCCTAAAGAGGACTTTATTGATATTTTTGTCGTTCATTATGTAAGTGAACACGTTATTGTTGAATTATTATGGAATCTTTATATTGTTTATGTCATTGATATGATCAAAACCTAAAGCATATTCACAACAGTATTTCGAGAGGAATACTGAAACAGAGCACATTTATATCTGCTGAATGTTTTCTGGGAGATCTAAACAATTAATTAATTTAATAATTAGCACAGTATATTGAACCCTGCATAATGACCTCTGTAAACCAAAAAAATTATTGTCATTGTGCTGTATATACTCTTGTATATACTCTTAGTATATTAAATGATAAAGAAAACCTCATTTCTCCTCTACTGCCTACTTACTATAACAGATAAAAAATTGACATCTTTCCAAAAACCTCACAACAGGTCATGTTGTCATGAAGTAGTTTGTCTCAAAGAATGCGGATGTTGCTGCAGTCTGGAGCAAGTCTTTTGTTTGTTTGGTTTTTTTTATTCTCATAAAATCCTTACCCAGCGAAAACATAGTAGACTATAGATTATTCAGTATCAGGGGGTCTTATATCATAAACATCAATATTTTATCATTTTTTTTTTTTTGGTAAAACTGTGGCAGTTAATGTCAGTGTAAGAAGTTCAAAACGTCAAACCTAAGTAATAACGTTTGGCAACATTTTTATCCTGCAGCACGTTTATCCTGTAGCAAGTCTACCACACCCTACATGTTTTTGTTCCAGAGGTGGACATTCCAGGTTCAGGAAGTAAAAGTCCTCACCAGGCAGACTATCAAAGTCCTGGACAAGGACTTTTACTTTATGAACCTGGAGCGTCAACCTCTGATGTGTTCCAACACATTAAACATCTTAAACTTAACTTTCCATGGAGTGAGTCATTTTATTTTTAGTTTAAAAGGTCCGTTTTTAGCCTGGTTTTCAAAAGCAAGATTAGCAAAAGACCAATCTAGACCAGATTGCTCTAATGACATTTTATCTTACAAGTAAAAATAAAATGATTCAAGACTGATGAGCTGAATTATATATCTCACCTGTTTAGGGAAAAATGTAACAACCTTTTTCTCCAGCAGTAATCTTTTCATATGTCTGATAAGCTTTCACTAAATTTCACTTCAATTCCCTTACATTAAATGCATTTGTGTTTCCACAAGTATGTTATTACTGTATCAACATGGTGACAGACATACAGGAAGTGGCACACACTGATTATTTTTCTTCATGTCCAAAGGATCGGAAATTCAAATAATACTTAAGTGCTTTCACAAATGTAAACAATAAAGAGTTATTCTGCATCATTGTGACTTTAATCATTCATGGAAAACAAAACTTAGGCCTATGCCATTTGGAAAAAGAAACCAAAACAGGCAATTACAAGTCAGCGTGTCTTGTAATCACACACTTTTGCTTTCTCAGAAGATGAAGGCTAACAAAGACTAGGATTCAAATTAGCTTCAAATGTAGCCTACGCCCTTTATTAGAGCGAAGCATTTTGTGACCTTGCCGGTTTGAGATGATGAAGCTTCTTAAAATAAACCCTTGTCACGCCAGAACAATCAGTAATGTATCAGGATAATTGCTTTTTATATACTTTATTATATTATATGCTTTGCTTTATTATAAGTCTCATAATGAGGTATAAAGGTTTTTCGTTACTCTTAAACTTGAAATATGCAATCACATAGGTTACCCTACCAACAGGCTATAATATAACAGTGGTTTAAACTCTGTAGCAACAAACATTCTACAGAGAGTAAATGCACTCATGGGCCTGTTCCAAGTGCAGTAAAAACTTTGTTAAACTGTTAAAGTCACGAAAGAAGAAAAAAAGTTTAAGTGACACAGCAATAAAGTTTTACATTAATTAGGAAATTATTTACACATAGAATATGGACAATCTTACTTCTAAAATGTACAATTTTTGCAAATATCTGCCCTCAAGAGCATCTGGCATCAATATGCAGTAATAGCCCGTTAACAGTGAAAAATATTAAGCAGTAGGTGGGGCTGTTTCTTCAGCCATCCTAATACTGTTAGACTAAAACTGCAGGATACCAGTGCTCTCTAAATTGTCAACAATTATTTAATAGGCATTAAGAAATCAGCTAAGTAATAGTTACTGTATTTTTACATTTTTATGTCAGGTGTATATGGACCAAGTTCATACATATCCCATAGACCAGTCGGTACAGGGAGTGTGAAAGCCTACATCTGATATGACAATGGCATTTATCAAGACCCTATCATTTCACTCCTCCCAGAAGCCCCTGCGGTGACACAGGGCCTCTGTGAGTTTAGTCCTGAGAGTTTCTTTGCTTTGGTACATGGGCAGGTCCAGGATGGAGTGGCAGGTCAGGGCCTCCGGAAGGTGCTCCTCTGTGGAATTGAACTTGGGACGTACCGTCATCTTCACTTGGTCCATACCAAGAACGTGCACTCGATCAAATCCTGTTAGGAACACTGAAAAAGAACATGGTGTTTTCATTCATGCTGAGGAATATTTGTATAACAGTCCAATGTGACAATTAAAATCTATACTCTAATGTGGACTATATTCAAGTTATTTTTCAATATATTGGTTATACTTTTGTTTATTCATTGCCACTGAATGAGGAAACTTATAAAAAACAAACAAACAAAAAAAAACAAACCCAAAAGCAAATTCTACTTCAACAATGAAAGAAATGGCTCACAGAGGAAAGTTTTCTTGTCCTTGTCTGAGAGTTCATCAAACACTTCCCAGAATGAGATAAGGGTTGGGTGTCTTGCATGGAATGGTTCGTCATAAGATGTATTCTACACAACATACAGAATCACATTTTGTAATTTTCGCTATTATCTTAACCTTCAAGATGGAATGTCACACAAAAGTAATGTGGATGTGCACCTTCTTGAATGTGTCCCAGTCGTACTCCTCTGTGCCCACCATCACTCCTCTCAGTTCCTCCGGCTGGAAGAGCTCCACCATGTCCTGGTCACACACTTTGTAGAAGCCCCTCCTGAACTCCTCAAACACCTTCTCCACTGACTTGTTCAGGATGTAATCCACATAGGCATCCACAAACTCCTTTCTGCCAAATGAATAACAAGCTATTTTTAAATTAATGCCACAAACACAAGCATAAATACAGGCTAATGTATTTAAATTTTTCTCAATTTAAATGTTTTTTTGTTTTTTTTTTGTATTTTGTAAATATTTAACTCACTTGTTGTAGCTTGTGACAACTTTTCCAGGTTCATTTGGATCCAGTTCAACCTCCTTGTTGTCCCATGTAACCTACATATATTAGAAGGAAAATATTAATATAACAAAATGAAACATTTAGCATCGCTGTATAAGAGGGCAAGTTGACTACCCAACACTCACTGTGAAAATCATGTCCATGTTAACCACATCTTCATCACTGTAGCTCATTATGTACTGCAAGCTCCTAAATATAGAACAGTTCGCAGGCATTGAAGGCGTGGTCTTTCCCAACTAGCTCATTCAACCCTGGACACCATTAAAGGCTGAGAGAATGATGATGAGGGTCCATATTACTGGATTATCAGCACTTACTTGGTAAGACAAGGATCCAGCTCAGCCAGATCCTCAACCGAAGGCTCGATGTTGAGAAGTTTCTTAAACATGGCTAACGGAAAAGGAACGTCAACACTGTTGTTGTTGTAGAAGGCCAGACCACACAGAATTCCTAACAGGAAATATGTCTCTTTCTGCAAACGGGGCTTATGGGAGAACAGTTCAGAAGAGATCATCTTTAGAACATCTTGTTATCACTCTGTACCACCGTTTAATATCCTCAAAACACAGAGTGAAAATTGAACCAGACAGATTATTTACAATAAATAAATACAAAATAAATATGATTTTTTTAAACTTACCTCAGCAGGAAACCAGACTGTTTTTGTGCCATTGTACATGAACATTCCATTAGCTCGCTCCCGTAACATTTGAAATACATTGTAAAAGAAGTCCTTCTTATGAACATTTGATGGTTCATTATTTTCCCTATAGACCACCTACACAAACCAGTCATGTATTAAATGCCATTGCAACTACCTACACAGCTACTTGCACTTGCAGTTAAAGGTGGAAGATTAATTTGAATTAACATATCTACACATATTAACAAAGTTTTTCTCTCTCTATATATATAGTAACTAATCTATGTACAATTGTATGGTCAGGGATTTTAGGAAAATACTTTAAAAGAAATGTGCATTTATCACAGAGTGCATCAAAATGATCTGGCGATACCTGCAGGTAGTACTTAAGATGCTGCTCACTGGCATGTCTCAGCTGTGCAAAACAGTCCTCCAGGAGTGCAGTGCGTCTTAACACCAGCGTGAACGTCCCCTGCACAATTGTTTTAGTGTTACAAAGGACAACAAAGGTGAGGAATAGCTCACATTGGCCCATGTTAGAGAACAAGGGAACAGCTCCACAACAAACGCATACACAAGAGCCACTTACCAGGAATGGTCTGAAATTTAGCAGGTTGCATTTCGCCTCCAGGTTAAAAATGCAAGGAGTTGACTTCAAATAGCATAAGGTATGCTGCAGCAAAGAAAATGAATGCTACAAGTTTTAATACTCCATCTGAAATATTCATGTTTCACATTGGCTTTTAATATGTAGGCCACCCACCTCAAGGTACTGTTTGATTGTGTACAGTTCTGAAGAGTTGTTAACCCAGATGGGACATAGATTAAGAGCAGCATCTATGTCAGCATTAACAGCTCGCAACTATGGTTAAAATAAAAAAAATCTGAATACCTTATTACTCAACTACCTCTTAGTTGTTTGCAGTATTTCAACATTAAAACACTCACCGTGTCAAACAGATCATTAATCTCATGGATGACAAAATCTCTGAATGTGATTTCTCTTTGCCTGCTGGAGGCAGCCTACAGACAAAAAATAAAAGTAAATATAAATCCCTTTTAATAATATACACTCACTCCAAATCTCTTCACAATATATTTACCTTGTGGACCATCTGAATAACTTTCAAAGACATCTTTAGAGACTTGTCAGAGAATTGTCCTTGTTTGCCATAGGTTATCTGAGTTATAAAATATGCAGACACATTGCGAAATAACTCCACCAGGACTTTAAGGAAGCAGTCAGGGAGTCCAGACCAGTAGTTCTCTGAAAACACACCAAAATAGGGAGGTATAGATACAGTCTGTCCACTTCCCTGCTCACTAAAGAACCGTAAATGACATAATGTCACCAACGATCTTACCCAAAACCATGAGCATAGGAGGATTCAGTTTCAAAATAGCAGAGACCAGCTCTACAGTGAGCTGTGTGTTAGTCTGCCGTTCGTTAAGCACTTTGAGAAGTTCGGGGAGGATGAGGTAGACTCTCAGATCCTCAAAACCAGCTATGGAGGAACCCAGAGAGGGCAACAGATTCTTCTCCACCACCTTCTGCACCTGAAGGAAACACATCCCAGGACATTTGCACCCCAAATAGTAATCGCAGGGCATTCGTGCAGCAACTTGCTGGCCATATTTCAGTAATGCAACTATTATGAACTAAAACTAACATGTATGTTTTCTAAAATAAAGTCAGAACTGGGAATAGAGTAGTAGCAAATGCTTTAATGCGATTCCTTAAAAAACTCCTTTAAATCCTTAACTGGGTTTCAGAGTTCTTGATTGTGTAATTGTTTACACACAAGAAAACTTGTTTTCCTGCTTAATCACTGGTGGCTTTTGAAGGGTGAAGAAGCATGTTGCTATAGGAACATGGATGATGGAGAAGCTACCTATGAAGCTGAATAATCTGCAACAAACATGGAGAAGCTACCTATGAAGCTGAATTATCTGCTATGAACATGGAGAAGCTACCTATGAAGCTGAATAACCAGTAAAGTTTCTCAGGTGTTTTTTTGTATGAATGCTTTTGTGTAACTCTACTTTGTTGTACCTCCAGCAACACCTCTTCCTTCTTTGATATCTGCTCAAAAGCAGTTCTCATGGACTCCAAATCCACACCAGAGACCTTTGTGGAAGTTTCATAATGCCCATCACAGCTACATACAAAAAGAGATTGACAGGGGACAATTCTCATTAAAGTTGCAAGTTGAACCAGTTTTTGGTTTAAATGATTAACTATTTTGTAATAAACATGATCAAGTAACCTTTTCTTAATGAAGCTCCCATTTAAGCATGCTGCAGATGAGAACACAGTCCTTATTTCTCTACAAATTGGAAAGCAAAACAAGTCAGCCAATCATTATAATTAATCAATAAACCAGTACTCAGTCCATAGTGTATGGTCTGTTTCATGTGTGCGATATTAGCATTAGTAGATAGATAGATAGATAGATAGATAGATAGATAGATAGATCTTTACTGATCCCTTTGGGAGGGTTCCCTCAGGGAAATTAAGAATAGTAAGTATAGTAAGCAAAGGAGGTGAATCTGATATATTTGCATGAAACATTCACTTATCATTTTACAAAAAATAATCTTCACTTGTAAACAACAAAGTGATCTGCAGTGTAGAGCTTACACTGCTTCTCATGTTTTACTAAGAAAGCATTTACACAACAATTTTGCATAACCACTTACTTCTTGATGACCTTCCACTGTCCTCTACTATTTTTTGACTCATTTTCAGACAACCATCTGTCAATCATTCTTTCCCCTAATGTCACAATCCCCTTCCTTTGGTTTGGCTCTGGATTTGCTGAGCTATTTTCAGATTCCTAGATAGAGAAATAAAAACAATTATTCTAGTCAATGCACAACCATTCATTCCTTTGATCCTACCATATCTTCTGCGTTTTCAACTTCAGACCTGGAATTCCACTGCCCTGCACAGGGTCAGGTAGTCAAGTACAGCTGAGCTAACTTATGAAGGGCATGAAAATGACTTCCTGAGCTGGAGGAGGGAAAAGCTGAAGCTGTAGAACAGTGAGGGTACAGCACCAATCCTCTTCCATATCTTACCCTTAGAGAAGCAAAGGAGTGGTTCCCACCAGCAAAGATGTTCTCAATTGTATGCTCTCGATTTGTCTCTGTGCAATATTAAATATGTCACAATTTCATAATTTGTTCATTCTGTATTTGTAACATGTACTAATGTAACATGCATTCAATTAAGTAGAAAATAAATGAACCGGGGTTTGATTATTACCTACTGGCAGATGTACAGGAAGTGGCATGCACTGATTGATCCTCTGCCCATTTCCCAGCTGTCCTTGCTCTCCACATCCAAAGGAATAAATTGTTTTTGATGATCCAATCAATGCTAGAGTGTGGTGTCTTTAATTCATATGAGGATAATCATTAGTTCATTAATAGACATCACCTAAATTGAAGTTCATAAATAAAGGAACCAAAGACTCTGGAAGATAAATTCCAGAATATCAGATTTAATTAAAGCATATTTATGTTTTTGTATGTTGTATGACCCTTACAGGAAACAGCTCTTTTTAAATTGTTCCCCATTTAAAGGAACCATAAAAAGCTGGATAAATAAATATAATGTTTCGAAACCACTTATGCTTAGTACTCGCAACTCATTACCAGTCACTGTGGAATAACACATTTAAAACTTAATACCTAATTAGATCGGTGGAATATCTACATTATTATTATTATGCATTATACCAGTGGAGTTGTGGAGTAGCTAAATCACAGGTTGACAGCAATTATTTGGTTTGAGAGCTAAGAGAACTCGAATACAAAAATGTGACAGCCACTGCTGCATTTTACAAAACAGTAACATGTACTGCTGCTGGATGCATTTGGTGATAAACCCCCTGATGCTGGGGAATCCTTCTGTTTATCAGAGGACTGGACACATTGATCTGCTCTGCTTAGCTGTTAGCTACTGCTAAGATCAGCTGTGTTTTTCAAAGTACCACAAAATGTAATTAAAAAAAAAAACTTATTAACTGTGACGATGATTTGGTGTCTTGTTTTTTCATTAAGATAGCCTATTGACAGGCTACAGAATCAATTCCAGACCTTTAACTCTCTTCTGTATAAAACCAACAATTAAAGGGCTCACAGTTGGCCAAAACTGCCTACGGTCCCTCGAAATGACATTAATTCCTCTGATGTTTCATTTGGTTCAACTAACACAGATGAAAATACCTTTGAACTGAAGCTAAATATTTTTTACTTCAAACTCACAGTCATGTTTCATTCTAAATCCACTGTGCATGAGAGGTCAGCCAAAACAACAAAAATAATTGTACTTTGTGATTTGCAGACTACATTGTATAATACTGTGGTAATAAGTATTTCAAAATCATACCACGTTTCCTATGTTGCATCACAAGGCAAATCAAATCTCATGTCACTCACATGGTTTACAACATATAAGGATCACAGTTGCAGTGTACACAGTAGAATATTACTTAATTATGTCATATGTAAAGAACCAAAATCTACCGTCCACAGGCAATCTGGATCACCTTCGAGCCCCAGAGCCCACCAACTACACGAGGTCGAAGTTCATCTTTGAACGAGTTATGCCCAAGCTGTCCGTAACGACCCAATCCAAATGTGAAAACAGTTCCTCCCTTTATAAAAACAACCGAACAAGATTTCTTCTGTTTAAAAACATGTCTATCGTATAATGTCCAATACAGAAAATATTAGTTGTGTGATACCTTTGACAAAGTGGCAGTGTGCTCCTCTCCACATGAGATGAAGATTGTTTTCTTGTGCATCAGATTCTTCACACAGGTTGGAATGTACCTGTCTGTGGCAAGATGTCAAGATATTTTCAAACAGTTTTCAAAACATTGGATGAGTGCATCTTCTTAATGGCATGTTATACTGGTTATGAATACTGCAGCTGTCTTGTATTGTCAACCTTGTTCGATTAAGAGTGCTACTCTAGAATCCTTTTTTTCTCCAGACTTCTAGTAACTGATTTGCATTCTGAGATAACTTTAGAAATCTAAAATACAAACTGCAATCATAACAATGGTGTAATTACATCTAGAATTATCAAATCTGTGACATAATTAAATCTGGAATCATAAAACCTGTGCTTTTTTCCAGAAAGATCTAAGCGCATGGCTCACCCTCACAGTCTCCCAGGCCTAGCTGCCCAGCACCATTCCTGCCCCAGCCGAACACGGCTCCAGAGAGAGACAGGGCAAAGCTGTGGTCTCCTCCAGCGCTGATCTGAGCCAG
>JAOXYF010000009.1:679609-702215 GCA_028565775.1 Sternarchorhynchus goeldii
CCACGGGAGGTTGAGTAATGTGTCTCTGGTTTATATTCATCATCCTACACATCAAAATTCACAGTATTGAGGTGACACCTACAAAGGCACTTAGGTTCAGCTGAACAAAGAAAAAAAAACACAATAAGAGTGTGACGGGAGCACCCCAGGGCGCTCAAAGAAGGGAGGCAGGAATGCTGAAGTGATGTGCCGTAGTTTTATTATGACGAGTACAATCACGAACGTGGGCAGTGACGACGTAGCAAACATTGACACAGTGGTGACATTAGCACAGACGAAGACCGACAAAGACACAGTGACATGCACATGCTGAAATATACACAGCCACAAGACAAGGGTGGAGGCATAATTGATTAAATCAAAATGCTGTACTAATCAGGTGTGTACAAACTGTTGCCTGGAACTGTATGCTACCTTATCTGAAATGTTAAAAATAAGAAGTTATTGATATATAACTTCAATGACTTTGTGATTGTATGATTCGCTTTTCAGTAACTGAGAACTGAGAGTTGCTAAGCACACCTAGCTATCAGGAAACTGCATGCACTCCTCAGAGAAGGAATCTCAAGGCTGTGTCGTGCGTGATTGGTCTCGTTAGGGTGAGTGTATTAAAGCGTGTATGTGTCACTGATTCTTTGTCGGTCCTGCGTCTGCGCTGTCGGTTTGTTTATATACGCTGTTTGTCAAAAACGAAACCAACATTAAACGTCGTCTTTTTATTCCGTGCTTTGCAGTCCTGTTTCACTTTTTTGTAGCTCTCCGGGACTCCTCCCGTGACAACTATCATCTGCCCTGGATAACTTGTCTTGGTTAACTCTGTAGTAAATAATCGCCTTCGTGCAACTGACAATAATAAGACAATAATTTGTTCAGAAAAGAGAACAAATTCAAATTCTCACACCCACATATACAGTCTTAGATATACTGAGTTTATTCATTTTTGATAATGTTATTGGTTATTTGTAGTCTCACCTTTTGTTAGAGCCAAAGAATGGAAGTTACCACAGGCAACCTGCACAACTGGTATTGGTAAAGGTGATGGTATCTGAATCAGTCTGGGAAAGAAAAATTTAATCTGAAATAGCATTAGAAAAACTGAAACTTAAATCTCAAAGGATTCTTGAGCAATTAAGTGAATGCCTGTCCACTCTTCTCTTTAGACATGAAGTGGATTTGTAAACTGGGTTCTGGTTGCCTTACCTTGGTACAGAAGTTTTCGACACAGAGCTGAAGAGACCCAACTGGCCTTCGCCGCCACCTCCCCAGGAAAACACCTGCCCTGACTCACACAGAGCCAAGCTGTGCTCCTGCCCACAAGCCACTGCTGCCACACTTCCCAGACCTTCAATAACTATAGACAGGGACAAGGAGAGAGAACGAGCGTTTTTGGCAAATGCTAAAACAAAAAACAACAACACTGGAATATAAGACAAATGGCAAACATTTTAAATCCATTTTTGTATTTAAAAATGGAATCACTGACAATATAATTAAAGCAAATATTATTGTTGCTGTTATATGATATGTTTATGAATATATAAACAACAGATATTTACATATGAATATTTACATATGAATAAAAAATTCAGCAAAGCAATTGGCCAACAACAAAAACAAAAATGCAACAACAATAACATGTAGCCCCAGATGGACTCGAGCCAATCATCCTCGAGAACTGAACCGGAGAAAGGAAACCGAAACCTAACTTTGGGGGAAACACAAAACTGCGCGACGATACATAGTTCTCTGGTGTGTCGCATAAGATAAAGCTATGACATCAATTGAAAGTTATGAAATTAATTTTCCTATTTACATACGTTATTGCAAAGACTAAGTGCGTTACCTGGCAGTTTAGTGTCTTTACTTTTCGCTCTTCCGAGTTGTCCCTTAGAATTTCGTCCACAAGACATAACACGTCCACTTTGAGTAAGAAATAATGTGTGGTATTCTCCACACGATACATTACAAATTTGTTCGGAAAATAAGTTTACGAGCGTCGGTACATGAACAGTTCCGTTACTGGCAGGTATACCCAGCTGACCTTTCGACGCGTCTCCCCAACAGAACATCGTGAGACGGGATACTAATGCCGCACTTGCAAAAGCGCTCCGACAGTAACCACGCACTAGAGTGTAGTGAAGACTTGACTGAAATCGCAGCCAAACAACGGTGCATTTACGGTGCAATCTGTCCGGTGCGACAGAGGGAGTGAACTAATACGCCCTCTTCAGTTGATCGCATGTGGTCGTGACCAATGCGTTCCCGGCGTCATCCAATCGAAATTAATTAATCGAGCTTTAGAATATAAATTAGTCAGTAAGCAGAATATAGGTCAACAAAGGCTAACTTTTCTGTTATACTGAAAGTCAATCTCTGCGACTTTTCTAAATACGTCTTGCAGAGCGTTGGTGATAAGTGTGATATTGTTTAGTGCCTAATCTATTCTCCGTTCTACCACAAGCCCTCTGGCAATCTGAGGTGGATAGTTTCTAAACCAATCAGCTAAGTGGATAGGGTGGATCCATCATCTAAACACCATCACTCCTGAAATACATACAAACGCATACAGAAACAAAGATCAGCAGCCACATAAAGAACACGTGTCCACTCTTGTGAGCAGATTCCGATGCTATGCTCCTGTCTTGAATATCACGTATTCACGAATATCAAGTTAATTTCACTGGTGTGACCAGTGTGTTACGTGTTGGAGTCTTTTCATCTAATCAAAAAGTGTCTTTGTCATCCCTGACAATGTTGCTTTTGGTTCCTGTAGCTCCCTTGGTAGAGTAAGATGTTAGTGACACCAGAGTGATGGGTTCAATTCTGTAGATCACACAGTCACAGCAATAAATAGAACTTACTTGTGCCAAACATCTTCAGAGCATTTCAGTCTTGACAGAAAAATGAGGTAAAGCATTTAAAGGCTTGGTTGTTGGCCTGTAAAGACACTTTAAAATGATTCCCCTGTGTAAAAGTTTTTCAGAGTAGTTTGATGAAAAATGCTAGTTTCTAAGATCTTTCTAGAGAAACTTACAGCTCAGATCTCTTTAAACCTATGTGTAACATGTTTTACTCAGAGAATTCGCTATGCCCTCACACAAGGTGATTTGGACTATTTTAGTTAACCATTAAATAAAACTGCTTAGATTGAAACAATGCAAATGAGAATTTGAGAGACCTATGACACATCGGAATGGGTAACCCAGGAAATGTTCTTTAAAAATCCATGTTGATTAAGGAAAGTATGACAATGTTTAAAGTATAATCACAATGACAGTGTACATTTGAAACTTAACCATGATGGCTATTTAGAATTTACATATTTTGAGACTGAATCAGAAGCTAAGCATTTAATCAATTTTAGGCTTATGCAATGCTCCCTATTTATTAACATATATTACAAAATATTCTATCTTTTTGCATTGGCAAACCTCCTCTCTTGCAACAGCAGATAGTCTTCAAGGCCTTGATGTCATTGGCTTAACAGATTCACTGAAACTTTGCTCACCAGAAACACTATTACTTGCAAGAGGTTTGGTTCCAGCTGTCAGTCTGATGCAGTACAAGCAGGTGTTGGTGAAGCAGATGGTTCTGATAGATGGTTCTGATGGGTATTGCTGAAGCAGATGTTTCTGATAGGTGTTGTGAGGAAGTTCATCAAAACCAGACGGCGGATTTAGAAAAATCCTCATATCCAAGTGCACTCTTACAAACTACATTCTATTTTCCAGAAGTTTTGCTCATTCCCATCTAAACATTGAACAAAAATAACAGTAATATTTGGAGGTATTTATAACATGTTTTATTCAATGTTTTCATAGCCAGTTCAGCGTTTTAAGATTTTACCACACAATAGCAGTACCAGTTTTGACTGGCAGATATGTCCGTCCTCCGAGATAAGTTAGACCAACACTGAAGCCTTCGGCACAAAAGGTCACGGAGCACTGGTGGGCACCGCGACGCGCCTGGGACAAACGGTGAGTGTTTGCCGGGGCCACAGCCCACACGCTCCACCAGCTGCTCGCGTCAGAGCTAGAGAAGAGAAGGAACCTACTCCCAACAAAACTGAAGCCAACACCATCCTTGAGAAGTCTGACCAGGAACAGCACCCAGGATGTGTGTGATGGCAACGTGAACCTGACCAACAAGACTCACCTCTGCTTCGCTGAGCAGTGTTAATAGGTTCTACATTAAATAGATATAATGGATAAATGCCCCTCGATTTAATCCAGTCCTCATTTATGCTAAACCAGCCCACCAGCTAGAGTTTGTGCTCTATCCATTACATAAAAAAAAAAGTTCATATTAGACTGATGAACAAACTTTCAAGAAGTTCTTAATGAAAACACGGCACTCGTGAACTTGTAAAGTATAAACAAAACCTGTGCTTGTAACAAGCAGTTGTTAGTGGCTGTTATATGTATTATATAATATTAAGAGACAGGGTTACGTGGAATCACTACGGATACGTGGGGCGTTCAGGGAAGCCGCATGGCTCGGGTCTCTCCAGCCTCCAAAGGCTTGCTCCAGATACAGGGCTGTGGCCAGGGGGAGCCGATCCTGCAGCTTCCCCGCAACCACCTGCACGCCCAGGGGTAAGCCCTCCTCGCTCAGCCCCAACGGACACTGGGTCACCGGCAGTCCTAAAATATTAAAAATTCCTGCAGAGGAGGAGAGATAAAGCCAGAAGAACACAGAGGCAGAGTGGTTTCAGTGAGTATGAGATGGGGGTCTTACAAAGCCAAAGAAAATGGAAGCAGTAGATATACAACAGGCTAGATTCAATAAACTACACGGTAACTACAATATGTCTTTTCATTAAGTGACCGTGGTGATAATTAGCACACCTGTGTCAAAAAAAAAATATATATGTAAATGAGGACATACATATGTAAATGAGGACATACATATGTAAATGAGGACATACATATGCCCACACCAGTCGCCAGTCGTAAGACCACTGGTTTTGCTGAAAAGTGTCAGTTACATAAACATCCAAAGCATACATGGTTGCACTGAGCTTCAGGAAGTATTGTACCTCTCCTCAGTCTAGATTTTGTTTATAGTTTTGTGCTCTGTAACATAAGTTCATGGCATTCTGAGATGCTTCTCAAACTTCATGTACTGTTACTGCTGCTGCTGCAGAGTGTGTCATCATTCTCACTCAGAACAGACCGATTTGAGCCTTTTACATACATTTCTTAATTAGCTAAATGGGTGTGTGTACACAATTTTGTTGATGATTTGCAAATGTGATCAAACACTGCTAGAGGAAAGACCATCCAGATCACATTAGCTGCTTAAATGTACAACTAGAAAGGTTCCTGTTATGATATGCAACTATCATATGTGAATGAGGACAACGATGTATCACCATATATCATGCAAATAGTCAAATATGGCAACAGTTCACATTCATGAATGAGGAAACATGTTACTGTGTCATATTAATCTGGCTGTAGGTTGTATTAATTTGCCCCATAGTTTCTAAAAGTCAGAAGCACAAAGAGGGAGTTAGGAGATGGGAGCTCACCTGTGTAGGAGAAGTTGAAGGGGGTGAACAGGGGGTGGTGGTGTTTAGGAGCCAGTTGGGGGTGAGAGGGGTAGAGCAGCACTCCGTCTGAACCCAGCAGCGCCTCCACCTCTTTCTGTAGGCTGTCCTTTTGCTGCAGAATGAACTGAGAGGGCTGGGAGCTCTGAAACATCTCCACAAGGGCCAGACCTGAGAGAAGGAGCCAGACAGAGAAGGAGGGGGGTGGTGGTACAAGGAAAAGTGATTTGACGTTTGCTTATGTCTGTGAGAAATACTCACAGAGACAAACGTCTGTGAGAAAGACTCTGTAGACAAACATCAAAGCACATACCTATAGCAGCTATAGTGTGAGGTGATAGTCCTAGCATCCATTTGAACAGTTCCCAAATAGGCCACACCTTCTTCCCTCCTCCACTCATGAGCTCCGCAAAGCTAGTAGGTATCTGGAATAAAAAATAAAAACAAAACATCTCTTTGTCTGCACACTACCTGCAGTCCAGGGACAGACACACACTCACTTAATGGGTTCACCCGTAAAACCTGCTCCTCGTCGGACTTGCCCCAAAACAGAAGAGCAAAAGGTGAGAAAACAGAATCCACACTGGCTCCTGGTTTTGAGGCCCATAATCTTCTGAGACGCAGCCCGAACTGGGGAGCGGACTGAAGTGGCAGGTGTTAGTTGGTGCTAAAGGTTTACTTAACCAGGACCTTGTTCAGAAGGAGACATTCAAGTGGAGTTCCAGAGTAGGGACTCTTCAACTCATGCTCCAGATCTCCAAGACCTGGTTCACTCCCTGCCTTTACCTGCAACTCCAGTCAGCTGCCGTTACAGTCCTGTAATGCTGTGAAGTTCCACCAGCACAATTGTGGTACCTTCCCATCCTTGCTTGGTGCAGACATCATGGCCCCCCAGATCTGAAAGGAGTATCGGAGCTGAGGAATGCGCATCTCTTGAACTTTGACCCCGAGGTCAGCCTCCAAGCGTTCAACCACCTGGGATAAATCCAAACGTTACACAAAGCTGTCTGTGTTGCTGACAATATTTGGAGAGGCCTTGAAACACACCTGCACACAAATCAAACTCACCTTTTTCTGTGCCTGAAGTAGTTGTGGATCTACTGGGGAGAGGAGAGGTGATCCTCCATCATGAGGGACAGAGAAGAACCTAAGCTTGCTTAGGTCGACGTCAGCAGAGAGGTGCAATCTACAGGGAGGAGAAAGAGCACAGGGTTACAGCAACACTGATCGGAGAAACTGCATGTCTGGCCCCTGCTGCTACGCCACCTGCTGACAAAATGAAGGTACTTGTCTACTGAACTGAGTGCTGTCTGCGTTGATAGAATCATGCAATGTCAGCAAACAGCTACCACATGGCCCTGGGACATTCTATGTGTCTGAAAAAATTTAATACTTTGTAATTTTCATTTCAGCTTATTTGATTTGACCAATATCACATCGCAGTAACATGAGGCAGGGCAGCAGTGGATCTACGGCGGCTCGCGAGTTACTTTTCTGCTCCAGGTCCAGCCAGGATCTTCAGCATTGGCACCAGGTCCTGGGCATAGCGGCACATGGGGCCAGTGCCCAGGAACCCCGGCTGCTGTCCAGACGGTGGAGGATACTGACCCTCATTACACACTATACCTGCATGCATACACACACAAACACACACACAAGCAAAGATCAAGGTGCTTCTTGTCAGATGGACACGTTTTTCGATGTTGCATTAGTCTCACACATGGACCCACATGCATACACATTCTCACCTGATGTGGGCTTGTGCCCAAAGATCCCGTTAAAAAAGCAAGGCATTCGAATGCTACCTCCAATGTCTGATCCCACTCCAATCACAGAAGCTCCACTGCCTATTATACTTCCTTCTCCCCCTGAGAGAGAGAAGGAGAGGGAGACAGAGAGAGAGTGAAATGAGAGAGGGAGGGAGAGGGAGAGAGAACAAAAGGGAACGTAATTATGACTGAGAATAAGTATTTAATAAATGATCAATATTAAAAATAATAAGACAGCGTATTAACTGATAACTGAACATGTCAGTACTGCAGTTACACCCTGAAAAGAGTCTGAAACCAACATCGTTGCACGCCAGCGATCAGGGTGGGATCAGAACCCGTTAGGCACCCTGAGGCTAACCTGAGCTCCCCCCTGCTATCCTGCCAAGCTGGTAGGGGTTCCTAGTGATGCCGTACAGGCGGTTGTGTGACTCCAGCCACATGCACAGCTCGCTGCAGTTGGTCACGCCCAGTGGGATGGCCCCCGCCCTCTTCAACAGGGCCACGGAAGGGGCGTCGACCCCCGACATCACTGCCCTCCTACTCAGCAGCCCGGTGGAGTTCGGCATGCCTGATAGGGTGAGGCAGGGAACAGGCGGTGACATTCAAAGAGTGGAGGAGAGAGTGGAGGAGAGACGGGCCCCGATTATTTACCAATAAAAGCGACAGAAAGATCGAGCAGCTATAAATGTAGCAAACATGCAAAACAATAAATGCTCTGCAAAACAAACAGGGCAGCTGTACGTTGGAGAAACAGACATGCGGCCGTGGTTACCCTGCAGGGCGAAGGCCTCCTTCACAGTGAAGGGCACCCCCAGCAGAGGGAGCCTGTCCTCCAACACATCCTCCCCTCCTGCCTCCTCATCTATCAGCTTATCCACCTGTGCAGCCTCTTGAAGTGCTGCAGCAAACCTGGGGGGGGGGGAGGTACAGAAAGAGAGAGAGGAAAATGAGAGGGGCAGAAAGAGAGAGAGAGTGAGAGAGAAGACTTAAAGCCAGAACATGTCAAATGCAGCCTAAGATGTAAAAGAACATTTGTGTCTCACTTACCTGTCCTTAACCAAAGCATTGATCAGTGGATTGACTTCTTGGATACGATCAATGTAAGCCTGAACGACCTCGACACTTGTTACCTAGGTTACAAGAAAAACCTTCTCATCCATACGGCACTCCCCATCCCATCTTGAGCTGATTAAAGTTCTTGATAGGTGCTTGAGTAAATATTGCATAACTTGTCTATGATCAAAACAAGAATACTAAGTACCAGTTTTAAGACTAAATTCAATGTCTGCTTCCTTATTTACTTTTATTCATGCAAATTATATAGGATTTAAGCCTATGACAGTTTTTATTGAATACTGCAGCTGAATGCATTTCACACAAATTACTATACATAAACTATTTTAGAATATTGAATAACAGCAATTTACCCAGCTGTCTTGAACTGTACAACTGAAACGACCATGTTCGGTAGGTCATTCTTATATGAACGCATGACCCAATTAAAATAAGTTCTGCTGCGAAGATTTAACAGCCTCTCTAATCCATTGTTGCTGATCAGTTGTTGCAGATAACCCTGCCTGGAAAATGTGAAATGGCCAGGAACTTGTGAAATTGCCAGGAATGGCCTGGATGGAAAAACTACAGTTCCCAGCATTCCGTAAAACATTTCACCTTGCTACATCGCTTCCTAAACCAGAGAACAGCAGATAACGTTTAATAGCATTGAAAATGTTTTTTTTTTTACCAAAGTGTATACATTGTACTTCCTCCTGAGTTAAGCAGCCGATTTAAATAGCATTTATTTGAAGCTTACTTCTTTACGCCGAATCTTTCGGGCTAGATGAATTGCAGGAACAGTGAGAAGACCGTTAGTGATAGGTGGAAGCTTCCGATTCTCGTCACTTCGTTGTTGAGGCGCAAGTAACTTGAAGGCAGTAAATAACAATCTAACAACAACTCGTAGCATACGACCCAATAATCTTTCTATCCGTCTTGGGGCCATTGCGAACAGATTACAGCGACGCCAGAACCGGTTTGGCGTTGAGGGAAAAGACACTTCACTGCCCCCATCATGCAGCGCGGTGTAACTGAATGCTGTAACCAAAGCTGCGTTTTATCCTAACCCGCAACTGTAGCTACACTTTGGTGAATAGAATGAATAGAATTTTTTAGGCCTTTACAAACAGTGGTGGATCTCATATAGCCTTATGAGATATAATATCTCCGAAAGCATATTAATTAGACTACTCCCAAATTCTCACTTTCACCCAGTCAGTTATTGGATCATTTTAGTTCACTCAGGCTACAGTAACCTGACATCCCAGTGTTGAGAAATATAATTCGGAAACATGGGTATAAATAAAGATAAAAAGAAACGACTGTAGTCTACATCTTGACTACCACAAGAGGGCGACGCAAATCAGCCAAAGCAAGGAAATTTTAAGGGTTTTTTTTGTTTGGTTTTGTTTTGTTTTTATTCTGGTACTTAACATTACTTTAATCTTTACAATTAACTTTAATGATCTCTGCAAGTATCCTTACAGCTGGATTGAAGATTAGCAAACAATGCTGCTTTTGCCTTTTTTAAAAAAACGTATTTGTACATGCATATACATAATACTACTTTACATTTAATCTAAACACAAAGATGAGGATTACACAGTTCAATTAAGAAAACACTTGACTTAAATGATGATAACTAAACTAAACTACATATGTATTGTGTCATTTTTTACATTTATGATGAACTTCATGTTCAAAGTCTGGTACTGGAGGGCCAAAGTTTGGTGTTTGTTCTGCGCAGAAACACCTACTAAACCTGATGATTGAGTTAAATGACTTGGTGCATTTAAACAGGACAAGACTGTCACACCATAGTGTGACAATCTACCTAATTACCCAACATTACATAGTTAACTAATATTACATAATTAATATTACATAATTAGTTAATGTAGCACTGTAGTGTCAAATCCTGGTCTCAGAGAGCCAGAGTCCAATGTGGTTGGGTGATTAAACACACCTGATTCAACTTGTCAATCAATTACCAGGTTTGGTAGGTGTGTCTGAGCAGAGTGATCACCAAACTCTGCAGGACTAAGGCCCTCTAGGGCCACACTCTGACACTCTTGGTGTAATGACTCAAAATACAGGGTACATTATGGTTTCTGAGAGACTAATCCTGAATAATAAAGTAGCCAAAGGAATGAACAGTAATAATTATATATTAATAACAACTATATGACATGATATACATAATCTATAAAGGATAATTCAGGGAATTTCATCAAGCACTGGCTATGCAATATGTAACAAAGATAGCTGGTATTAATAACTGAAGTTTACGAAATTTAAAAAAATCTTTAAAAGAATCAAATCTCCATCTCCACGGAATGTAAATAATAGCACCACCGTATATTTCAAACCACATGTCCATCATTTAAAATATGTTAAAAATGTAAAATGCGCGTTCTCAAAATTATTTACAGACATTAGTAATTAAAATGTGATGCAATACAATAAACGTAAGTTTGAAAGAGGATATCCTACCATATTGCCAGTATGACGAATTTGTTTTCACGTGACCTACCACATCGTAATGATGTAATCCAAAATTACCCTCATTTGTTGCACTGTAAAATGAAATTTAGGGATGATGTCATACAAATTCTTTCGAAAAACCCAGTGGTACCTCATTGGTGAGATATGTCGGTAGATTTACGGTACAAAAAACACCTACAAGTAAGAAGGGACCCCCCCACCGGAAAAAAAACACTCAAAGCGCGAGGGAAAGAATAAATGTAAAAAAAATCCCCTTGGCCGAAACAACAAACCTTTTTAAAACAGCTTCTTTCGAAAGTGAAACTGTTTGCGCGCCAATGTACCATTACCAATTAGGCCGACTGCGGTACCAGTCCGTGTGAGCCTCATACATCCGGGCGCAGAACAGAGAGCCATGTTAGCGATCTTTACAATATAAACCTACTGTTATTCTTATTTGTAAAAACACAGTAAAGAACCAGAGAGATATTGAGCGAAACATGCGCCACGTTATAGCTGCATTTAAGTCTAAAATACATAATACAGCCAATATAATGAAGGTTTACACAGAACCATAGTAGCAGTGGATTAGTGGATTTAGGTCTAAATTTCGCGTCTCCTTTCTATTTTTCTTTATTTGTCTAATCTGGATTCGGGGTGGTTTATGTTACTGAGTACAGTAAAACGCACCAGTACCACAGAAACGCACTAACCGGTGCGCCACGGGTCAAACTGCGCATGCTCAACTCTAGTTGTCCTTCCCTTTCAAGACCCGCCCCTGTTCCTCGCCAATGAAAGCACAGGCTTGCCAGCGGTTTGAGTGTTTGACCGTGGCCAAGGCAAACTGAGCGCCCGAGAGTGGCCAAGACGGAAAAGGCGACCAAGGCTGAGTGATTGGCGTCTGGAAACCTATCTAATTACGACTTTACACACGAAGACTGTTGAATCATCAGAGCGCAACCGATTTTCTGAAGATTAGTTGGGTAAGGTAAAGACTAATGGGGTATTCTGCATGCGCCGCATAGACCGGTACACTGCTAACTAGCTATATCGATTTAGTATTGGTGTAAGAGAATTTTGTTAGCAAAATCATGATTGTTTAACGGGAATGTTCTTAAAGACTTAAATTATTACTGAAGAAAAACATATATTTAGAGTAGAAGCGCTGTAGAAGTCGATTGTGTTAAGCAGATGTCCGCAATGGATCCTTAATCTTGCTAGTTTCTACGAATAACTACGGTCAGATGGCGCGTCGAAATGTCTCTTAGTTTTTTTCGCAATATAAACTATTTTAAACATCACGCCAGTGACTTGAGTTCTTTTTTTTTACATTGCTGTAAAGAACAAATTATTTTATGCTGGATATTAAGTAGTTATATAGACAGATATCATTCGATTGCGCTGAAACGTCTCAGCCGGCGCTCCGCATCGTTTGCGTTATTTCACACTCCCTGTAGGTTATCCTCTACAAAGGGCAACGTGAAGGTTGTCATGCAGATGTATTATAAACCAGTTGATAGCTGTGATCACGAGTAGGCCAGTTTCGATATTTCAATTTGTATTATAACAGCCACGGTCTCTTTTGCAGGAGGCTCGGGTGCACGAAGCAAGAACGCAGGACGCCACCGGGAGACCAAGAGGAAGAGAGTGGGGGAGGAGAGCGCACGGGTCTGATAGCGGATCAACGCGTGGTATCGTGGAGATCTACTGGTACGCTATCAGTGCTAACAACGACGGAATTTGAACGATGGTCGTACGTTTGATCCAATTAGAGGCGAAGCGCGCAGCCGAAGTGTGCTTAAGTGGAGTATTTTTGTCGATTTTATAAAGCCTTCGACTACAACACTGGGCATCACTACTGAGCGGACGTCCTTTTACTAACGGATTAATTGCATTGAGAGGCTGTTTGTCAGTACCGGGCCATGGGGAATGTGTCCACCAGAACTTCGTTGTAGGTGATATTTACGCCCATCACTATGGATCAAGATGAGACGAACCAAGAGGTTTTGGATCCCCCTTTGCACGGACTCCATGGGCCCAACCGGATCCGGCCATCATCTTACCGGGCGCTGCGGAGCGCCGTATCTAGTCTGGCACGAATTGATGACTTTTTCTGCGAAAAGATTGGCTCTGGTTTCTTCTCTGAGGTTTTTAAGGTAACGCTTTTCATTTCAAATCAGTTTAACGTTTGATCTGCCTCTCTCGCATCTTTGTTGCGTTATCCAGCGATAGCACGTGTCTTTCCCCCCTGCAGTCCACTTGAAGTGCTAACCATGTTTTAGGTTTACTCAGTGAAAATAATTTGGGCACTGACTTCAGTGAGTCTAACTTGGGCGGTAGTCTAATGCTAATTAATTCGCCGAAGCTGTTTTCCCTTTTTACATTGTAAATTACATTGTAAATTACAGTGTAAAATACCTTTACTATAAATTCAGTTTAGTTTCTGAGGTGTGGGCGAACCTGTGATTGTTCAGGATTGGTCATGGTTGCTGATGACACCGTCTTAAGAAAAAGAATCAGAATTTTCTTTGGTACTTTTTTTGTGGAATTATAAATGGATACATGCTATTTAAGCATATCTGAAATTTGGTTAAAATTTGTAGAAAAATCTGTTTCAAAGCATCTTTTACAGAATATACAATACTAGAGTGAGCAAAGCCAAAGTGGCTGGGGAAAACTCCCTGATAAGGGGGAAGAAAGAAATCTGGAGAGGAGCCCATCTGTTTTAGGGGAAGTGGATTTGGATATAAACATTGCAAGGCAGAATTCAACACAAGTGCTTGAATCTTATGATAGTTACGATAAGCCACTGGCCAGTGTAAATACTAACAACAAATATAGCATGTTTTTTGTTTAAATGCTAAAAGCATCCAGGTCAGGTTATTCTCTGAAATACAGGTGTTAAAATACATACCAGTGTAGTGAGAAGGTAACATAAGAAGGACCTTAGTGAGGTCATCAAGACCCTGCCTGGAATCATATCAGGGAGGTCCAGAGGGCGAGGAGGGTCACAGCAGGGCATGCGCCCAGCACAGCAGAGGGCCGTACCTGATGGGTATGTTTAGGGCGTAGAGTT
This sequence comes from Sternarchorhynchus goeldii, assembly GCA_028565775.1. Taxonomy (NCBI): domain Eukaryota; kingdom Metazoa; phylum Chordata; class Actinopteri; order Gymnotiformes; family Apteronotidae; genus Sternarchorhynchus; species Sternarchorhynchus goeldii. The sequence continues at coordinate 693,549 of JAOXYF010000009.1, forward strand.
GTTAACACAGGGTGAAAATAGTGATCATTAACCAACGACCTGACTGAACACAGCTTTTCAGCCTACACCTGAAGATTTGTACTGTGTTTGAATCCAGGACTCTGTTGGGAAGACGATTTCTTCACTCAGGTCCCTGCTGTGGTTTTCATAATTGTAGGTGCCAGCAAAGAGCCTGTTGAACAAAGTGGAAGATTATATGAGGAGATGAGATCACTGAGGAGCCAAGAACCTTCAGTGCTCTCTAGGTTAGCAACAGTATGTCGTAACTGACACTGAATTGAACTGACAGCAGGTGGAATGTTGATAAGACAACGTTTATGTGGACTTGTTGTCTGGATCAGAGGACTCTGACTGCTACGTCCTGAACTAACTGGTGGCGTTGCCAACTGGAACTTCTAGACAGCAAGGATTTATTTTGATTAGTAGAAGTGCTGAGTAGAGTTGCAATATTGATTAGTGTAGGACTGAACAATAAAAAAAATAGTATCCAAGAGTTTCCAATAGATAAAATATCGTATTGCTCTGTTTTTGGCTGGTATTGAGAGCAATTTAGTTTGTGACTATCTTTGAATTATTGCTTCAGATGTACTTTCATGATCTACATAGTGTAAAACATTTTAAGAATCATTATTATATATGAGAAAACTCAGACTAAACAATGCAGCTCCTACTTATATAGCACTAACTAAACTGTTGGAGCAAAATATTAAACTTGCATTATTTTTAAATCATGATTTTGATAGGAAATTGGTTAGTAGTTCAAATCTGGATTGTTTTACTATATACCCATGGCTTTATACCATCAACACTCTAACTTTGCTTTGAATGCTTGTGTGTTTTTCCACTATGCATGTGTTGTTCCTGTAGTCCTGTGTGTGTGTGTGTGTGTGTGTGTGTGTGTGTGTCCATGTGCCTGTGAGTATTTTCCTGGGGGAACAGTGACTGTGATTATAGTGCCTGTGAGCACAGGGCGGTTCCACTCATCAGACTAATCAGATTATAGTTTAGGCTTAAACAAATAGACAAATAGTATGTGTGCCTGCACCAAAACACATGTTCCTCTTGTTTATCAGTAATGTGCTGAAGTACAGACACTTTTTTGCAGTTCTAACTTCCTATCTGTGGTTGTGAATTGAAGCGAAGGTCGATGATCGTGCATCTAGCTTAGACGTTGAAGTATAAAATCAGCATATTCTCCCAGTGTTGCTTTGAAGAGTTTATTTCTGTTACCTCTCAGTGGACCTCCCATTGTGCCCATATTCCTCAAATCTTCCTGCAAATAATGTCTCATAAACTAAAGTTCATTTGCCTCTGTAATAACGCACACACATTACAGCCACTCCTTGGTGGACTCTGGAGTTCCGGTGGGGAACATACAGAGAACACAATCACACCTTTATTTTCTCCCCCTCTACATTTCCTTTGGTGGTGTTTGAACATGTCATGCAGAGCAGGTGTCCAGCTGAGCAGGTCTCCAGCTGCCCACCTACTGCTTTGGATGGAAAACTCTGCACTTTTTTTATCTTCATGAAAAATTCTTAGCAGTGTGTTTTTATGTCAGAGTAAGATGTTTAGATCAGATATTTTTATTGGACCTTGTGTCAAAACATTACTACCAAATAGTGAATTTGAAGAACTACACAAGTCCTTTGATGAGAACTGAATCAGTAAAGCCACTCTGCTGACCAGCATTTGATTCATCTGGCTTGTGACCAGAGTCCTAATAAAGGATGTGATTTTCTCTTTGTGCTCTGATTCCTTTGACAGCAGGAAATGTTAAATCAAATTTTAGGGCTCTTCTGGTTGACATGTAATTGGTGCCTTTGAATTTGACATTCACACTCAGCAGTGCTGCATTGTCCCGCATAATGAGCTGTTCTTCGCCTGTTGTATATTTGTGTTGTTTGAATACAGGCACTGGCACACTTGGGTGGGATTTTCCTACACAGATGGTAATCTGTTTGGGAATCAGGTCGATACGAGAAGCCCAAAGCGAGCACTGATTGCTCAAAGTAGATTTGCATTGAGGCAAAATCACACCAGGGCCAAAGTGGGCATTTTGTTTGTTCCCAATTCAGTTTGTGGAATGAATTGCTTCTCTAAATAGTTTTAAATAGAGCTGCATTACTGCTCCTGCAAAGGAAGGCAATACCAAAATGTAACAAATCACCACATTTATGTGCTGTCAACATCCTGAGCAAATCTCAGCAAATCCAGGAGGGTTTTGTGAGTGTTCTGATGAGTCTTGGCTTGCGAGTGCTTTTAACATTATTGCACTGGCGAATATAAAGGGATAAACTAAAGAGATTTTGGTCTGTACCATGTTGCCTAGTTTCTAATGAAGAAATGTTATTCTTATCACATAGACTACATGGTAGGATGGTAGGATTTCTCAGAAATAGATGTGGTACTGCTGTTAGCTGATTTTATGAATTACTTTATGCGTTTTTAAACATGTAAATCCAGTATGAAGGACAGGCAGGACTCACAGGTCTTTGATGTTTATTTGCATGTGTTGAGGACATTCTGGGTGTGTGTTGTGTTGGTGTGTGTTATTTGCATGTGTTGAGGACATTCTGGGTGTGTTTTGTGCGTGATGTACCCTGGATTTCCAGGTCAGCTGGGATGATGGAAAATCCAGAAAGCCTATTAGTGTTGAGCAGACACTAATACCCCGCACTCACATGGCCCATCACATACACACACACACACATACACACACACACAACCATAGTGACTGCAGCCACCCTGCTGTACTGAATGTCCAGTCTCTTAATTCATACAATTATTTTCTCTTATGAAACACATTTTTATTTGCACCAGCTGAGTTTCAAACCTAGAAACCTATAGAACTTCCAAAAGAATAAAGTCCAAAGAATAAAGAACTTCCATGAACTGTGGGCACAATCCCTCAGCTCTGGTCCTCTATTTCTTCTTCACTTTTATTTTCCTCTTGATACACTATCTCTTTCTCTATCTCTCTCTATCTCTATCTATCTCTCTCTCTATCTCTATCTCTCTCTATCTATCTCTATCTCTCTCTATCTCTATCTATCTCTCTCTATCTCTATCTCTCTATCTCTATCTCTCTCTCTCTCTATCTCTATCTATCTCTCTCTCTATCTCTATCTATCTCTCTCTATCTCTATCTCTCTCTCTCCACCAATTGAGGCACTCTTTCTCTCTCTCTTTCTTTCTTTACCCATTATGGCACTCTTTCTCTCTCTCCTTTTTAAACCCATTGAGGCACTCTTTCTCTCTCTCTCTCTCTCTCTCTCTCTCTCTCTCTCTCTCTCTCTCTACCCAGTGAGACACTCGATCTTTCTCTCCCTTTTTACCCATTGAGTCACTCTTTCTCTCCCCACCCATTCATCCATACTTCTCATTCTAACTCAGGCTAACGCCCGTCTTCACCACTATTGCTTTGACCAGTATATGATGTGCTAGTTGGACTTGCTGCAGACGCAGGTCTGAATTGCAGATGCTTGACTGAGTAGCAGGACTCGCACAGAGTGCCATGATGATGAGGCTGTACCCTGCTGCAGTGCCAGCTAGGGAGATCAAAGGCAAACCAGTACTTCCTGCAGCGCTGATGCCCTCTGATCTCAGGCGGGTGGGGAGTACTGGCACTGCCCACGTATCTGCTTTTCTTCTAAACATCTCATGCTTTAAGTGACGGTCCTAAATTCAGTCTAGTGTGTTTCAGCCCATACGAACCTATGGAGCAGCACGTTGCATTTCCTGCATTTCTGAGCTTTTTTCTGTCTCCTGCAGGTTCAGCACAGGATCACGGGGCAGGTAATGGCTCTGAAGATGAACACGTTGGCCAGCAACAAAGCAAACATGCTGAGAGAGGTCCAGTTAATGAATCGCCTCTGTCACCCCAACATCCTCAGGTTAGACTATAAATTGGCCAGGATTAGTCTGGAATTAGATGGGAAGGATGACTTCACAAATAGCTCTTTTCTCTCTACTCAGGTTTTTGGGGGTGTGCGTCCATGAGGGACAACTCCACGCTCTAACTGAGGTGAGACGCTGGTCTCCATAGTAACAGAATGGAAGAGCCTGGACCACAGACTGAAGACAGAATATGAAGTTATTCCAAAATGTGATAGGCTATTTGGTTGTTATGGTTACAGTACATCAATGGGGGCAACCTGGAGCAGCTGCTGGACAGTGACATATACCTGTCGTGGGTGGTGCGGATCGGCCTGTCCCTGGACATTGCACAGGGGCTACAGTATCTCCACAGCAAGGGCATCTTCCATCGAGACCTGACCTCAAAGGTGCAAACACACACACACACACACACACACCATCTACTCAATAACTCCAAAACACTCATAGGATCTGGAGGATGGAAGTGGAAAACAGGAAGTACAGGAAAGAAGTGTAACCAAACACACAGAACAGGAAAGTTACTTTCAAATTTGAAAGTTACTTTCAAATTTTTACAATTTTATTAATTGTAAATAAAATTGGCTCTGAAAACGACTATGCTGGTAATGCTTTCTCAGATTATTTTTTGTTGAATATTTGTTCTGTTTCTGGTTGTATGAATTATATAGCTTTACAGCTTAATTTACAAATTAATTTGACTAGGAAATCTTGGACAGCATTCCTGAAAAATACTCATTTTGCATAAATCCACACTGACTGCATTTTCTAGCTATTGTTAAGCTTCCATTACACATGTATTTTGATTCAGTGCTTTTCTGCTCAGGGTCATGTTGAAACTGCCCATGACAACAGTGATGCAGAGGGTCTAGATTAGGCTGAAAACCTTTCTGTTGTGCAAATATCACAGGACAAGGAATGAAAACAGGAATGTTGTCTTGTGATCCAAACAGGACAAGGCTGGGAGTATTTTATCCACGTTAGGATAGTACAGGAAACAAATGCAAACAGAATTAAAGAATTATACTCGGTGTATGACTGCAGGTATAGATTTTGCATTTTGTGTACATAGCAGGTAAAAATGTATCGTGCTGTATTTGCAGAACTGTCTTGTGCGCTGTGAGAATGGTGCTTTCACAGCTGTGGTTGGAGACTTTGGTCTGGCTGAGAAAATCCCTGATTACAGGTCAGTGTTCTTTTTTCTTCTTCTTTATTTTACCAGATTACTATGGAGACACCACAGGCCTCAGATCAGTTTGTAATAAACAGACAGCAGCTGCAAAACATTTTTCACGGCCCGTTCCAGAGTTTTTGACTGATTCAGGTTAAAGTGGAGCCTTAAGACCCAAACACGCAGGAATCTGATGGCGATTGTGAAAATGTTCACTTCTGCAGCATTCAGTGCACTTAGTGTGGGCACTTCATCATACACCTGGCAAGCACACAGGGGCTGTTATACAATAAATACAAGCTCTTCTGCACGATCCATTTTCTTCTGGATTTCATTATATCTGTGGTTTGTCTGCACACAGTGCAGAGGTGCATAGCGGTGCGCATGACTAAATCAATAAATCATGAAGTCCAGAGCTTTAAAATCATTTGCATGCTGTGTTTCCTTTTCTCTTACTTGTATACAATACACTGTCAGTCCTCAGCGGACTTGGCAGGCCTTTTCCAACTGCTAACAAATCTTTGATGTGTCTTGCTCTCCTGCAGTGATGGTGTGGAGAAGCAGCCTCTGGCTGTGGTGGGCTCCCCCTACTGGATGGCTCCGGAAGTACTGAGGGGAGAGCTTTACAATGAGAAGGTATTGCTGCCTTCATATTTTAAAAGCAATTTATCACAGTGACTTATTATCCTGGATGGATAGTGAACCTTTGTGCATTTCCCCACAGGTGGACGTTTTTGCGTTTGGTATCATTCTGTGTGAGATTATTGCCCGTATCGAGGCTGATCCAGATGTGCTCCCGCGAACAGAGGTACTACTCAACACCAGCTGATAGAGACGGCAGCATTACACCATCTGCTGGTTACGTTAGGAATTACACCATTTGCTGATTACGTTCAGTTTTTGGGATCTTTGCGATCAGTAAATAATATAATTACACGGTTTAATTCATGCTGGTGTAACTCTGTGGTGTGTATGTTGGTGAGGCGATATTTATGACAGCCTTTGCAGTTTGTTTAAGGGAAATGCTTCTAAAAACTGTTTGGCTTCTACTGTCGTTGTACACTTGCACAGTAACGAACTGAAATTGTTAATGACATGACACGTGTAGTTACACTGCCTGATGTGTACCCTACCATTCATGGATAACACTCCAGTCAAACCCACTCCAAACACTACTGCTCACTGCGTTTGAACAGCCTGCTGGAACTGTCATAAGATTGATGCGTATTTCTAGCTTCCGTTGTGTATTATTCACACAGATTTTTCATGTCCTGTAATTATTTGTGCAAACGGAGGCCGTAATAGCTACTGCAGGGCTGGTCAATTGTGGATGGCTTCCTAATGTTCATACCATGCAACTGAGGCAAAGACCGTGAGCGCCATCTTGTGGCACTTTTTTGGCGTAACAGCCTCTCAGTTCTCAGGTTTTGTGCATGGAGTAACAGAAGGTTTATACTGTAACAACATTTCGATTTCGGAACCCACATCCGTATTTTTTAATCAGAGTTTGGGTTTCTCAGCATCTCTTTAAAATATTGAACATTCTTAAGGTAGGAGGTTTCCGGTCTTTGACGTAGGCTGAATGTCATGCGACTCTCTGTGCAGGACTTTGGGCTGGATGTCGAAGCTTTTGAGCACATGGTTGGAGACTGTCCCCCTGAGTTTCTTAACCTGGCAGTTAACTGCAGCAATGTAAGACAAACACACACACATATCAAATCAAATCAAACGATTCCCTGTGCTATAATGTATGTTATGAAGATATTTGCAATACGGAGTTAAACCTGAATTAAAATTTCTGTAATTCAGCTATACCTTTCCTCTGTGATAGATGTGTGCAGAGAGTCGCCCTTCTTTCTCGGATATTGTCGTAACCTTGGAGACGATGGACAGAGAGAGGGAGAAGACTGAGGTTCCAGTGTTTCTAGGTGAGTGGAAGAATTTTTCCCTAGCAACTAATAGTGCGTTAGAACACCAGGTACAAAATTATTGTATGCAGCAAGAGTCCCATTTACATGCTTTCACTTTCCCAGAGCCTGTTGCCATTGACGAGAGCCCCTACAGGAGGAGAACCTCACCATGTTTCCCAGGCGACCAGCGTCTGTCACGGAGTCAGTCGGACATGCTGCCCCCCGCTGTGTCTCCGTGCCTGGGCACGCCGGTGCGGGTCAACCCCTTCTCCCTCCGCCAGGACCTGAATGGTGGTCGCATCAAGCTCTACGACACCCCCAGCAAGTCGGTCATCTCCCTCACGTTCACCCTGCCCCCGCCTCCGGACCCCTGCGCGTCTCCGCCTCTGGGTGGGGCCTCCACGCTGCGTGGACCGCCCCGCAGGTGTCAGTCCTTGCCGTGCACCCCTGATCTGGGCCGGCCTCTGGCCTTGGCTTTGAGTGTAGAGGAGGAGCAGCAGAAGGAGCAAGAGGTGGAGGCTGGAGAGAGAGGGATGGGAAAACAGCTGTTGGATTCTGATGATCCTGGACAGGCCTCTGGCTTGGCCCTGGATCTAGAGGTGGTGTCTCTGGGACGGTTGGAGGAGGAGGAAGAGGAGGAGGAGGGGGAAGTGGAGGGTCTGTGGCGCTCGGAACCCATGGACTGCAGTAGCTCCCCTGATACAGCAGAGGGCGCACACAGTACAACGGGAAAACTCCTCCTCAGCAGTTCCTTGTCCTCTTCCTCTTCCTGTCGACAGCCCAACAGCTGGGCGATGCCCGTTTCAAATGGACCCCCATCACTGCCACCCATCCCCCGCTTGGACAACAACAACGGCCTGCTGGGAGCCGGGCGACCGCTGCCATGGCTACGGCTCAATGGCTACCTTGGCCACCGCGTCCAAGAGCACTTGGCACGTCCTGCTGAGCAGGATGAAGTCATTTCCTGTCCAGGATGTTGCCTGGCAGGCTTCAGCTTCCCGTCAGTGTGCCTGCGTGGAGCCCCGCCCCCCCGGCGTATCCCGCCTCGACGGCCTTACAGGAATCTCAATGGTGGAGAGTCAGCGGCTGCCACGGCGACCAAGGGAATGCTTTGTCGAGGAGCAAAGGGCCTGGCTCCACCCACAGCACCATGCGAGCCAGGGTTGGCCCTCCCAGAGGCACAGACATAGTTAGAGCGCCGTCCACTGGCATGGCAGTGCAACAGACTGCATGGCTCCTCGCCTTAGCAGCAAGTATGAGTGAGTGAGGAGAGAGAAAGCAGGGTTCGGCTAGGAACGTGCATCATCTGTGTGTGTGCATCACCTGTGTGTGTGTGTCACCTGTGTGTGTGCGTCACCAGTGTGTGTGTGCATCACATGTGTGTGTGCATCACCTGTGTGTGTGCATCACCTGTGTGTGTGTGTGTGTGTCACGTGTGTGTGCATCACCTGTGTGTGTGCATCACCTGTGTGTGTGCATCACCTGTGTGTGTGCGTCGCCAGTGTGTGTGTATCGGTGGCTACGTGTGCAGTGTGGGAAACCTTTCAATTCTATTGTTGCTGCACTGTGATATTTCAGTTTATATGAATATAAACTATAGTTGTTTGTGATGAATTTGAAGGTACTTTTGTGGCAACAAGCCTTCAACTTTTAATGCCACTGTGCTTAAAAAAAGCCTTCAAATGAAGT
>JAOXYF010000009.1:702315-725168 GCA_028565775.1 Sternarchorhynchus goeldii
GTCCCTGTGTGATGTGTGTGAGAGAGTATGAGAGTGAAGTGTCCCTGTGTGATGTGTGTGAGAGAGTATGAGAGTGAAGTGTCCCTGTGTGATGTGTGTGAGAGAGTATGAGAGTGATACCATCAGCTCAAGTTTTACTTTGATAATCCCATGAAATTGTTCATTTTAAGTAACAAAAAAAAAAGTCTGCATGTGTGTGTGTGAATGTGTGTGTGTAGTATGTGTGGGGGAGGGGAAGCTTTCTTATGGAAGTCTGAAAGTGACTGAGTTTAGAAGCAATGTGTGCAATAAGTCTGTGCTGATACAAACTCTTTTTTAATGGGTCACGCACCATTTTTGGTCCAGTAGAAAAATGGTTTTGCTTGTATTGTAAAAAGCGTGTCATTTTTAATGTCCCCCTCTAGTTGGGAGGTTGGGAGGGATTCTTACCGGCCAGGTTATTGCTGCTTAATAAAGTACTACGGTTGTATACATGTATTTACAAGTGGAAAAAGGTAGACAACCAGATCACACAGGACAGATGTATTTTAACATATTGTGTAATGAAGTGTACTTGAGATCAGGTGGGTGTAAAGTGGGACCGCAGGCATCCTGGTCACGCTAATACCCGCGTCTCCATAAAGACTGATGAAGATTTGCAAACATTTGTCATATTGCAGAACTCAAATGGCATTATGGTGATTATAGTGTAATTTTCTAAAGTTTTATTGCCTTAAAAATAGAGGGGAAAAATACTGTCCAGTGTCCCACGTGTTCTGGTTACCTCCCTTTCTAGTGTGATACCATGGTCCTAAACTTCACCCGCCCTCATGAAACCTCATGAGAATTTCTGTTACGCTTGTCTGAGAGCACGTGACCGTTTTCGACCCGTAATGCGAGAGCCGCCGCCCTCTGCATGTGGGACGCGTCCAATCCCAGCGCATGCCCAGCACGTCGCAAGCGCGTCTGACCAGGTTCCTCTTTAGATTTTGTCGTCTGAAATCCACTGAGATAAGGGCGTTGAATACACTGTCTTTCAACATACGGAGTCAAAATGGTGATGAATTCCAGCTCCAGTGATCGTGATGATGATGATGATGATGATGATGATGATGATGATAAACTCTGCTCACTCGAGAGGAGGATCTTACTACTAAACCAGTTCTTCTCAGAAGTACTGACTTTTCAGATACATTGTCATCGAATATTTCATGAATATGATTATAGTTCAGTGAATTAAAAATAAATATCGAATTAGTTTAGTTATAATTTCCATCTCTTGAGTGATATTAATGGAGGTTTGTAAATGACATGATGGATCTGAAGATTCAGCTTTGATTGCTCTGTGAATTTACTGTGTAAAGGTTTGTTTTTTTACGTTATTTTCCCCCTTAAAGCACTTATAACAATGAATACTGTCAATACAGGGGGAAATCAGCTTTAATAAATGTAACTGATCTGTGTTATTTATGAAACTCTCTTAAACATTAAAAAGATTGAATGTAACTGCATTTACTCATTGACATGCATCCCAGGGTGTCCTGGGGTTGAGGTCAGTAGGCCACACAAAACTGTTGCCACGGTTTTGGAAGCACGAACATGTCTAAAATTGTTGGCATGCCGCAGCAGGACTGATCCTCTTCACTGCACTAAATGGGCCCAGCCCAACCCTGCAGAACACCAATGTTCCTCCTCCACTAAGCTCTTCTGTTACCATTGTGCTTTAGGTAGGTAATATTCTCCTGTCACACTGCCAGCTTGAATAGTGTTATTTACCTCCAGAGAGTGTTTTTACAGCTCCAGAGCCCAGTGGTGGTGTGGTTTACACCACTCCAGTCAATATGGCTGAGTGCTGAAGCATGTAGTGTGTAAAACTCCCCCAGAGCTCCAAACTTCCTCCGGAAGCAACATCAGCACAGGAGCCGTGTGTCAGGAAAGTGGCTCAGTGACCCCTGCACCCGAGTGTAACGCAACTACGCACAACATCTGATAAACACAGCGTCTCTGATATGCACAACATCTGATAAACACAGCGTCTCTGATATGCACAGCGTCTGATATACACAGCGTCTGATATACACAGCGTCTCTGATATGCACAGCGTCTGATATACACAGCGTCTCTGATATGCACAGCGTCTGATATACACAGCATCTGATATACACAGCGTCTCTGATATGCACAGCGTCTGATATACACAGCGTCTCTGATATGCACAGCGTCTGATATACACAGCGTCTGATATGCACAGCGTCTCTGATATGCACAGCGTCTGATATACATCAAACACTCTACTACTGTAGGGAAAATAATAAACAAATCGGGTGAGATTGGCGTCTGCCTTCTGTGTGTTTACTCTGCTCAGTTCTGAGAAGACGTCCCCAGTACTGCGCTGTCCGTTATGATCAAAATGAGCACAGAACCGGTTAAGCTCATCTGGGAGAGACGTGCTGCCAGGTGAGAGGGGAGGACTTGTAATCTATAAGGGCCTGAATGGCCTTCTATATGCGGCAGGGGTCGGAGTTGTGGAAATGCGCCTCAACAGTTTGTTGGTGAGCCTGAGCCGACCTTTTTTCAGGGTTAGCCCTGACTAGGCTGTAGGCCTCACCAGATCTGAAAGTGGCATTATGTGCCTTCAGCAGCAGGTGAACTTCAGCAGTCTTCCAGGGCTTCTGGTTTGTAAACATTTTCACATGCTTGACAAAGGTGATGTCAATACATGTGTTAATATAGTTCATGTCAGCTGAGGTATTTGTGTCCAAGGGTGTTAGAGGGTCCAGATGGGTTTGTGAAGAGAACATATGCTCCAATCAGTGTCCTGAAACAATTGAAATTATGGTACAGTCTCTGCACCTCTGTATTCCATCTTTTCCACTATAACCTGTTGGAACTGTGTGTATGCACCCATCTACATGATCTGCAGAAATTCATAATTCACTTACATCTGCAGGTCTCTACATGAATGGGAAAAACATATTCAGGTTTACAGCAAATGACAACAAATCTTGCATGTCTTGCCTGTTTTCAGTGGTTACTGGCAAGACATACAAGATTTGTTGTCATTTGCTGTAAACCTGAATATATTTTCTCCCATTCATGAAGAGACCTGTAGATTTAAGTGAATAAACTATTTCAAATCTCATTTAAACATATTTATATTAGTTTATGAACATTTATCATTAGATTATGGCAAAATAAAGGTAAAAAATAACTTAAACATGCATCTGATTATTCTGCTAATATCAACTTACCTTTCACTGTAGAAATGATACTGATCTTTTGAACTTGACTCACAGACACTCATCTCTCACAAAGCATTTCTTCACCAGATAAAAAGTTGAAAGTGAAATGCTTTGAAACTCAGCCAGAACAAAAATATCTTCCTGCTCACTGATCTTGATAATTCAATATTGCCTAAAAGGTTATAGGGACCTTGGCATAAAAGAACACTCCTCTAGACCTATAATGTAGTTAATTTGTTAATACATTAACTTTACTTACATGGTAATGTATTATTTTTTACATTCCTATTCATGGTCACAAGAAATTCCATCCCTAGAATACTGGTGTACAGATAGTACACTCTATCCCTAGAATACTGGTGTACAGATAGTACACTCTATCCCTAGAATACATTTTATCCATAGGATACCGGTAAGAAAATTCACAAATCTAGAAGACCTCTTCCAACAACCTCATGGCAACTGCAAGACAGGAGAACCAAACAGGTATGCTGGGTAAATTCATGTTTTTATATTGTACTCATTGTATGAAATGTGTCCTTTATAGTCTTGAACTGCAGTGTAGTTTGTCTGTGTTTTTCACCCATTTTGCTTATATACTTCTATACCATTTTCCAGGTTTCTATAAGTATGGTATCATTACATTGAGGTATTTCCCATACATACAGTAGGTTTACATGTACATTTTTGTGGCTCAGAAATAAACTATTTTTCTGCTGTCTACTCATAATCATCTTCCCACTAGAGGTCGATGTGTATCATTATCATGTCTAAATTACATTAAATATCTAATTATTTTGTTTCATAGTAATGTGCCTGTAGAACCTAAGATTGCAATATGTCTGGTGATGAACTTCAAATATTATCATTACTTAAATCTTGAAAGCTTGTTTCAGGACCAAGCACAGTCATGTTCTCAGAGCCTAACCTTTTGCTAAAAAATGCATTTACTTCTGTAACCAACGGTTATGACTGATGTTTTTCATTAACACCAGGAACAATGTGTAACGGCCAAGAATGTTTCAAGAGAAGGTGTAGCAAATCTCTACCACCAAAAAGTATGTCTATGTTTAATGGAGCTTTTATTGTAGAAACACCTTGAATTTGCAGAAGAGCTTTCAGGTGCTGTTGCAGACATTCAGATGTCCTTGTTTCTTCTGTGCTAGTGGAGAAGCTGAGCATCGTGCTGGAAGGCCAGACTGGAGCAGGGAGGAGAACCTCGGGGAAAACCATTCAGTCCAGTCAGAGACCAAAGCAAGTGCCAAAGGAGCAGGGAGATGAGAACCAGCAGCACGGTCAGCGACGCGCCCTGCCTTCTCCACACGGAGCTCACCGAGTCTTCACTAATGAAGCAGCTGGCAGAGTGCATTGCTGTCTCCTCTCCAGGACCCCACACCTTCCTTCTCATCATCGCACCAGACAGCTTCACCGTGGACGAGAATAGAGCTGCGGAATGGCTCCGCATGAGAATGGCCATCTTTGGAGACGCATCCTGCATCCTGGGAAACAATTGTACTCTACACTCATATGGAAAAGCTCAAGAAGGAGCACATTGAAGTTTTTTGGGAATGCTGGGGAAGTTCTCCTGGAGCTGAGAGCGTATAGATGTCACAACTACCATCTTCATTAACGAAGGCTCAGACCAGAGACTGTTGTTGAGGCTGTTTAATCAGAACGGCATTATCAGAACCTTTTCCTACAAGTCCTCCCCAAAATATTTAAGTAACATACAGTAGTGATGACAGGAATTTCTTTTGTTAATTTTTTTTCAGACTTAATAACTTAATAAGCAGATATTAAGCTATCAAGGTATTTGATCAAATAATTTCCATCTCAAAAAATGATATATTCTGAAATCAGCAATCAAGTGATATAGATTTTTTTTGTTAGATGTTGTTATTACTTTTGAAAACATCTCTGTGTGTGTACCTGTGTGTGATATAACAATAGAAACAATATAAAACACTAATATCTATATGCTGTAAATATAACTTGTTTTAATTTTCAATTATTCTCATAGCAACAGTACAATTTTAAACTGACTGAATTTTGTACATTCTTAGAAAAATTGTTTTATTAATATTTTTTAAATTAAGTTTTAGTTAAATCACATTTTATGGCAGACTGGTCACTTTTCTTAATTTAAAATAAACTACTTTTGGGTAAATGTTTTATCAATACACTTTGCTAGTATGTTGCTCTTACATAATCAGCATATTAGAAAGAATGCAACAATATTGCATGTTAGTTAATGTGAAGATTTATACAAACATTCACATTGTATTTCCTATTTTCTTTGTGATGATTTTTTCAAAGATTTCCCACAAGATCTGTGCGACAATGGTGATGTATTTATTATTCTTCTCTGCTTTCTCTCTAGCCTCTTTCTCTCGATCCTTTTGAGCTTCAAACAAAGCTTCCTGCTTCAGAGACGCCAACAGTCTACGATGCTGCTCTTCATTCTGCTTCATGATCTGCTGTTTCTCTTCTTCAATGGCTTGCTCTGCCATCTGGAGCATTTTGTTTGTGTAACAGCCTCCTCCATTCTTAGTCACCATCACGCTGATCTTTTCCAAGAGTTCATCCACCTGTGTGGAATCCTTATCCTCATTATTGAAAACATGGTGTTGGTTGTTGTTGTTCTTAAGGATTCTCACCAGATCTGGGCACATACTAACAAATTCTTGTATACTTTTCTTCCCAAGCTTGTCTCCATGAGTGAACAGGACCACCATGTAGTTGCTGGCATCTTCCCCAAATATTTTCATAAAGATCTCAACTGTTTGTTTGTCTTCCTGGGTGAATCTACCTAGTTGAACCACAAGCAGGAAGGCGTGTGGGCCAGGGGCAGACAGAGGGATGCACAGTTTGATCCTATTGACTGCCTCCTCAAGAGTATTGCTTGTGTCAAAAAGGCCTGGTGTGTCAATAACAGCAACTTTCTTCCCATTTATTTCTTTGGTGACCTTCTGGCAAGTCTCTGTCTCAGATGATGCAAATATACTGGCTTTGAAGGCCTCTTCTCTCAGAATGGTGTTTCCAGATGCACTTTTTCCAACACCAGTCTTCCCAAAGAGAACAATTCTAACCTCTTCATATGCTGGAAAAAACAAAGGGAGATATTGACATGCAAAGATGCATTTTGAAACGTATGGGCAGGACTTACTCATTGTGAACATGTGGAAGACTTTTTATCTGAACAAGGATTTATGTGAAAGATGAAAGATTTTCTGCTTTCTACATATCAACAATGGTGGAAGTTGTTCTAGTTTAGTTAACATAATCCCAAAGTTTTCACTATGTAATATTGAATCATAAAATACTGCTTAGCTTTACTGAAATTTGTTTTGATTGTTGGTCTGTAACATTTTTGATAATTACTGTGTAAACACATAAATAAAAAATGATAGGGCAAATGCATTTTCACACAAAAAGCACATTCTGAATTAACTTTATTTCACTAAATAAGAGAATATTTTTTGTAATACTAATTGTAAACTCACAAATGTCAAATTTTACAGAATTTATCTTTTACATAAACAGCCATGTAAAAGTGTCACAAGGGATTGCAAATTAAAAAAAACTTTATTGTACATGAAATACAAAATGTTCATACTTTCATCAGAAACAGGATAATATTAAGGATAACCCAAAACTCTTCTGATAATACATAAACTGAGATATGAACCACCTCTACTCCTTTAACGAATTCACATAAATGTACTGTGTAGTGTTATCAGCATCAGTCAGTTACATTGCATCATCAGACACTGCATTTCTTGACAAGTTATTTTTTCAGTATTTTTTTCAGGATCCACATGCCAGCCACTAAACTCATAGCTGAGGGAATCAGGATTCTCTTATCGTCCATTAAACCCAGAAGGTTTTCCCAGAGTGAGGCAGGTGTCTTCAAAACATGTTTAGATGGGTCAAGAACTACATCTACAATTTTCTTAGACTGACCAAGAACTGCCTCTGCAGTTTTCTCAGACTGACCAAGAACTGCCTCTGCAGTTTTCTCAGACTGACCAAGAACTGCCTCTGCAGTTTTCTCAGACTGACAAAGAACTGCATCTGCAGTTTTCTCAGACTGACCAAGAACTGCCTCTCTACACACGTTCTCAGCTACATCTAAAATGACACTACTGGATTCATCATTCTTTGGTATCTGTGCTTGTACATACTTCCAAATAAGCAACAAAGATACAGCTCCTAAAATTAGGACAACAGACACAGGTACACCAAAGATTTTTACTCTTGCAATTTGTAGATATTTCAGTGTCCCAACAGAAAATATTTTTCCTCCCCTTTTCTTTATCACATTGTCTATTTTATCCAAGAGTTCATGGACTTGTGCTTGATTTTTATTGTCAGTATTATCAAAAGCATGGTAATGTCCTGCACAGCTGTGTATGAGTTTCAGTAGAAGCTTGTCTTCGTTGATAAACTGATGTAATGTTTTACTCTTAAGTTTGTCTGCGTAAGTAAAGAGTACCAGAGTGTATGGATTTACATTGGAGCACAACAGTTTGTTCAGCTTCTCCATCACGCCCCTCTCTTGCTCTGTGAAACGTCCCAGCTGGATGACGAGGAGAAAGGTGTGGGGTCCAGGAGCACACAAACTCAAGGCTTTCTCCAGTTCTTGCTTCATCTGTACGTCTGAGAGCATGCTGTTGAACAGACCTGGAGTGTCCACAATGGTCACCTGCCTACCACACACCTGGCCTTCGGCATGTTTACTCTGCAGGGTCAGGCAGGTGGCGCTGATGTCAGACTGAAACTCTGCTCGGCCCAGGATGGTGTTTCCTGCTGCGCTCTTCCCCACACCCTGAAGGCCCACCAACACCAGTCTCAGAGGATCCTTTGCTCCTGGAAAGAATTGTTCTCAATAGCTCATTTGTTCCAGATTGTGACTTTAAAAAAAACATAATCAAACAATTGCCATGTATTCATGGAGCATATATCCAAGCAAAGAACAGCTTATGTTCCTTTTTTATTTCATGTTTATACATTTTAAACTTATCAAAATGTATCAACAGCTTGAAAATGGTATACAATCTACCTGAAGTTCAGGAAAGGTCTAATGCCAAACTTAACTAATATCTAATAACTAATATCAATAATATCTAACCATTGCACACATACTTGCTCAATTGTAACTGTTTTTAAATTTTATTTAGCCATAACCAAGTTCCCTTTCCACTTTAGGCACAATTTATTTTCAGAAATTACTGTATTCTGCAGTATTCTTGGTATGTTTCTGTAATAGTTGTGCACAATAAAAGGGCCGCATTAAGAAATGTGTTCTTTTCTGCTTCCTTTCTTGACTCCATTGCATCCAACAATTGATTTTCTTTTTTAAGTCGTAATTGCTCCTCTTGAATTTCTTCCTCAGCCTTCTGTAGCATGTCATTTGTGTAGTACTGTCCACCATTTCCATTAATCAGCTGTTTGATCTGCCTGAACAGCATTTCAACCTGCACTGGGTCTTTTGCAGCATTGTCAAATACACTGTACCTTCTACTGGTCGTTTGGATAAAACTCAACAGATCAGAACTCTTACGAACAAATTCATGAATGCTCATTTTGCTGTTCTTCAGCTTGTCTCCATGGGTGAAGAGCACGATGATGAATTGTGAGGATTCTTCGCCAAAAATCTTCTTGATGAGGTTTACTGTTTCACGTTCTTCCTTAGTGAATCTGCCCAGCTGAATAATCACCAGGAACACATGAGGACCTGGTGCACACATGACCATGCACATCTTGATTTTTTTTGCAATGTGTTCATTTGTTAAATTGGTGTCATAAAGTCCTGGTGTGTCAATGACAGCAACCCCTGTACCACTGATGTCCTTGGTCACTTTGCAACAATCTTTAGTCACTGATGCAACTGATAATTCAGACTCGAATTCATCTCCCCCCAGGATAGTGTTTCCTACTGCACTCTTTCCCACTCCAGTCTTTCCAACGAGCACAATCCTCAGTTCCCTAGATTTCACATTCTTCATCTGCACTGTTGAAGAAGAAGTTACATGGCCCATTTACAATTTGGAAACAATTGATGCCTTTTGGTTTTTTTAAATCTTCCCAATTCTGTTTAAATTAATTTGCCTTTACAAAGGCAGAAGGCACCCATAACTGTTATGGATATATTTTTGGAAAATTGAACATCTCTTTTTCCCAGAAATCTTCACACACAATTCTGTATTCCACAAGGTTCCATGTTTTTGCATATATATCTATATATACTGATAACTGAAGACAACTGACTACAACTGTGATAGAATTCTCTATTGGTATTGACTAACAACAATGCTCTGGTGATTTTAATTTTGTAAAAAGGCTTAGATGTTTGCTCAGAGATATGGTACAATAATCACCACAGAAGTATTGCTGCTAAACTTGCTATGAAATATTTCAGGTTTTGCAAATACTTACACTCATGTCGATATATGACACATAGATCTTTTGAATTATTCTGTTACATCAATGTTTGCTTAGAAAACAAGAAACCAGTGATAAAATAAGGTGACATTTTATGACATTTGTGAGTTTTGACTTTTGCTTTGATATTTTCAGGATTAGTATTTTAAAATTCTAAAAGAAAAATGACAGATGCCTCAGTAATTATGAAAATGGTCATAGCTTAGAGACATATCATTTAAAAGGCAGCACATATACTAAAAAGTTGCAACTATTTACATTTACATTCTGCATGATAAAAAAATGTATTCAGAGGAATGAATTTATCAAACAAGATTTCTATATCTATACTTACAACTTTTAAATTACTAAGGCAAAAAAGAAAAAAAAATTCTAATGCAGCGTACAAAAATTAACATGAAAATTGTTTTTATCTGCAGCTCCATAAATAATTTATTTTTACACACTCACCCTCTTTAGTTTCCATTGCACGTCTTGTGTGAGTGTGAAGATAAGGGTTGTGTATCTGTTCAGGTTGGTGTGATACATTATTATGTGACATGCTATTTAAACATCATACCACACCCCTTTTTTCAACCATGAATCTTTGTCTCAGTGAACATGGTCCCATTTCCTTAAATGAGAGGGAGAGGGAGAGAGAGTGTTCAGTGCAATACTTGCTCTACTGTCAATAAAGCCAATAGCCAATATTTGTTTCTCAATTCCTCAAAGCCAATTTCTCAAAGCCAATATTTGTTTCACAATGCCTTTGAGAAAACCAACCCAAACTACTTCAGACTCATGAGGTGGATAGTTTTGCATTATTTCTTTATGACTCACAGTTAAAGTGGTGAGCGGCTCTGAAACTTATCAGGCATGTTTCATTGTTGGCTCTGACTCTGACAGCTTAGTATTTTTAATTGTATGATTTGTAATTGTTTCCATGACCTCAGAGATCCTTTTAGTCCCCCCCACCCTCCCAAAGGTGAGGTGCGCCACTTACGAGAGATTTGTTATTGTTGTCTCTAGAACTCACTGATCTATCTTTCTTTAAAGCTGCATGCCCGTTTCCTTCAGAGTCATCAGTTACACTTCAGGCAATTCTGATGAGCTTCAATGACCTCAAGAGGGCTCTGTAGTGAAGTATTTTATCTTTTACCCCATTACTATTATTTGACTTTTTTATTTACCCAATTTTCTTTGTCATGCAAAAACAAGGCACTCAGTAAGCAATTAGAAACAGCATCCAGGGTGGTAGAGAAAACAGAAGATCTTCACTGAACACAAACGTATGCAATAAATGAGCTACCCCAAGAACAACTGATCATATTTTTTGTCCTGGGGTCCTTTTTTAATCCTTATTCTTATCTCTTACAGATTTGCTATGCACTAATCATCGTGCTATGCACTTTCTCATTATTTTTTACTGCCCCCCAACTCAGACTACTCTTGGAAAACCACCATTATTTATTGTTTCTTGCTTATTCAGCACTTCTATAAATGGGGAATCCCGACCACTGAAGATGGTTGAAGAATGTATGCAGAAAAACAGATGGACTACAGCATATAACTTTTGAACAACAAAGACTATAACTGTTGAACTTATATGCCAAAGCTGCCAAACTGCCATTTGTCCTGATTCTCCTAGACCTTTCAGCTGTTTTCAACACAGTAAACCACAACATCCTCGTCTTCGTTCTATCTAGCCTTGGCATGACTGGCTCTGTGTGGAAATGGCTTCAGTCCTACCTGGAAGGCCAGTTCTATCAGGTGTCACGGAAAGGATCCACATCCAATCCATGTAGACTCTGTCCCTCATCCACTGGCATCCCCCAGGGCTTTATGCTAGGCCCTCTCCTTTTCTTTTTGTATACTCCCTCCCTTGGTGATATAATATCTTCTCGTGGCTTCTGCTATCACTGCTACACTGATGACACACAACTAATTTTTCCCTTTCCTCCTTCAGATCAAGTTTCAGGACACATCTCTACATGCTTCATGGAAGCAAGCTTAATCCCAGTACTGAGCTTCTATACATCCCAGGGACTCCCAATCATGAGCCTGACCTCACCGTTTCCTTTGAGAACCTACTGGTATTTCCATGCCAAGTTGCCCGTAGCCTTGGCATAACTTTAGACAGTCAGTTGTCATTCTCATCACATGTAGCAAACCTGACCTGGTCATACAGATTTCTCCTTAGTAACATACAAAGGATTTGGCCTTTCCTTTCACAGGAAGCCATCCAGGTGCTTGTGCAATTTCTTGTCATCTCTAAACTTAACTACTGCAACTCGTTACTCGCTGGTCTTCCTCTACGGGCCATCAGACCGTTACAACTGACCCAGAACACAGCAGCACAACTAGTCTACAACCTTCCAAAGTTCACACATCACCCCATTGCTGTGTTCCCTTCACTGGCTTCCTGTAGCTGCTCACATCAAATTTAAAGCCCTGATGCTTGCTTATAAAACCAAAAATGAATCAGCTCCCTCCTACATGCTCCTAAAATGACATAAATACATTGGTCTGCAGGGGGTTCTGCCAGAAAATGGGTGTTCCTTCCTACGTTTGGGCTGCAGCCTAAACTTGGAACAATGTGTGTAAAGCTGCTGTTGTACGTCGATGTGAGCACTATTGGCTATGCTCTTTTGGGAGGTACTGTGGTTATTTCTTGGGGTGAAACTCCTTAGGTTGCGTAGTTGAGCTCAACCTTATTTAAACGCTTTAGCAAAGGTCACACCTTGCAGTCTTCATACATAGATTATCTCATTGACCATTGATGCTGCACATGGAGCAGATGGGTTGAAAAAACAGCAGTAGGAATGAGTGTCTTAGACCAAGGAGACATGAAAAGAAAGGGCATGCCCATCTGGTGCATCATGGATGGGCACAGGAAGGGAAAGGTTTAAGAAAACAGCATGGAGAAGTTAGTGACTACTAGACCAGGCCTAGTAAAAAGTGAACTACTTGCACACTAAAAAGCTACAAAACAAGCTCTCTTCAATGAATCTTCACCTTCTTCTTCACAGATCTTCAGTTAATCTTTACACCTACAATCCAGGCTACTCCTCCAATCAACGTGTTTGTGGGAGAATATTGATGAGGATTCAGAGAATAAAAATAAAGGTGTGAATAGACACCTGTGAGTATGCCACCTCAAGTAGGGCCACACCAAGGTATGATACAACAGACTGAACAATACCAGCAGAACAGATCTTCAGTTAAATCAACAAATGCGTGTTATTGTGCTTTTCATCCAGTTTGATGCTATGACGTTTTGTTGCCTTATTCTTGGAATGGAGAACAGACACTGACAGACACTGACAGACACTGACAGACATTGACACATATCAATCCCTCCCTCTTGGAATCTCAATTGTATACTTATTGATGCACCACTGTTTAGGGTGTGCACCTTGAGAAAAGAATAAATATTTCTTTTAAACAAAACAAAAGAGAGCTTTGTTCTTTAAACATATATCTCTTTCACTGAATAAGAGACAGCTGATCTATGAAGTACTGACTGACACCATAACCAGATTCTATACTGACATATTGCACGCTAACATCATTGTCATTCCTGAGATTTGTTGAAACCACTCCTATAGTTTAAAGGTCACATAGCCAAGTGCAACTCTCACAACTAATGCCCAGTGACAAATGGCACCCCAAGTCCTGTAGTCCCCCTCATAGTCAACAACATGACCTACATTATGCAAGTCTTCAGGAACACTCAGTTTAACTGCATGTAGGTCAGACTCGAATACTGTTAGAACTGCATAATGCTGCTTGTTTTCACTATAGTATTTGCATGTTGGTTCTGAGATGGAGAACTGCATTTAACTCTTACTTGAATATTTTCTTCTCTGTTATGATGCTCAGACTATTTGACCCAAAACCATTCACTATGCCTCTTGCCCGTATGAAGTTTTGGCCAATAGTCTACTTGTGAGCCAACACTATTTCAGTCCTTGCTGAAATAGTTGACATATTGACATATTGACATATTCTGTTAGAGGGAGACCAGGCCCTGGGTCGAAGAAGTTGCAAACCTATGCGGAAAGCTCCCCTAAGTTAATGCACTGGAGAAAGCCCCTCCTACCGGAAACCAAATGCTAATGATGAGAAGCAAGGAAGAAGAACAAAATAAAAATGGGAAAATCAACCAAACCAGTGCAAACAGCTGAACAGAAATTGAAACCAGAGATGTGGGCAGCAGGAAAGCAAGGCTCAACCCACTACTGAGGAACAAGAGGAACAGTGAGAGGAAAAGTGATAGCAGGGAAGAGAAAGAGTTGTGCTTGGTGAAGACGTGAGGGAAGCAGGCGGTTCACCCAACCAAACAGGATGGATTTACATGTGGGCCAGCTTCTACTCAGGTCCACTGGAGACAAAATGTCTGAACTAAAGGGGAGACCCTCTCTGTCCAGCAGTTGAACCTGTGTTAGCACTAGACCAGAGGTCGCAAATGCAACCAGCAGGCCACAAAGGTGGTTGACTGGAACTGACTGAGAGACAAACAACTGAAAAGGGCTGGGGATAACTTCCCCCAGAAAGCACATCTAAAGACAAACAAGAGGGAAAACATTCTGTGAGAAAACAGAGGAGGAAATCAGACAAGTGATTACCAGTACCAGCAAAAAACTTACTAGTGTTACACACATCAAGATATCACAAAGACTGAGCTTTGCGAGGATGCGTATATAGGGTAGGATCACTTGAGGGGGATCAGGCTAACGAACACTCACCGATTCACTCACCGATTCACTCACCGATTCACTCACCGATTCTCTGTGTACCATCAAGTTTTTCTATTGGTCTGGTAGCTGTTGATGAAGTGTATGTCTCTCTCACTCTCTGAATGTCAGTTGTCTGCAAATGATGTGTCCCTCATTATGGTGTTAAATGACAGTTTGTATAAATGGCAATTTGCTTTGAAAATTATAGACCAAACACCTATAGGAACCTCATACATAACTAAGTCATTGTAGTAGTGTTAATGAAGAAACCATGCAAACATCTGAAATTACAGCCAAGAAACAACATGTACATTGTTAAGACACTTCTTGTAACACATGTAAAACCTGGGAGCTAGATCACAAGAATATTCTGTGGGATGCCATAAGAAAATAGTATCTGTAAAAAAATGGACACTGGACAGCTTGAGAACATGCCATTCAAGTGGGATAGTTGCATTATTGAAACTGTTGGTGCTGTCTAATGGTGGATTAGGAGAGATTGTTACCCCCCTGGAATTGTTAATTCAACCGAAGTTATGATGGACCAGGTGATGCTCAAGAAGACCTTGGCTAAAACAGTACAAGATTTACTTGATGTAGGACTGAACACTATGGTTTGGGTTCGTATA
The DNA here is from genome assembly GCA_028565775.1 of Sternarchorhynchus goeldii. Taxonomy (NCBI): domain Eukaryota; kingdom Metazoa; phylum Chordata; class Actinopteri; order Gymnotiformes; family Apteronotidae; genus Sternarchorhynchus; species Sternarchorhynchus goeldii. Next base: position 717,328 of record JAOXYF010000009.1, read on the forward strand.
AGGCCTATCTGGTGCATCATGCATGAGCACAGGAAGGGAAAGGTTCAAGAGACGGAGTGCATAGAAAAGCTGGTGGCACAAATACATAAGGACTATCTAAAAAAATATTTTTTAAAAAGATGAAAGAAAACAAACCTAGGCAGCTGTGATAAACAATTAAAAAAATCCTGCACTTGCCTCAGCTTCAGATCTTCAATTAACCATGACACCTGTAACCCAGGCTACTGCTCCAATCAGTATGTTTGTGGGAGAATATGAGTGAGGATTCAGAGGATTAGAATAAGGGTGTGAATAGACACCTGTAAGTATGCCATCGACTGTGTATGTGCTAACCACTGTGTAGTACTGAATTTCCAACATTACAAAGATCTTTTATGAAGTAATACCCCTGGACCGTGCTGAATCTGCCTTAATAAAAGTTGTTCATCTCAGTGTGTGCATTTTGCTTTCATACATGTTTATAAAGAACCATGTGCTTACAAAGAGATCCATTGTGTACATTGTACATAATGTTTTTTTCTAAACATACAGAACTGAGTAAACAATCAGAAGCAACACCAGTGTTGCTTTCTCTTTCTCTTTTATCACCTATGGAACACAATAAAACTGTTAATGGTAGGGCATGATTGCTTAAAAACTGGTACATGTCCTAGAGTGGCATGTCATGACAGTTAAGGGTGGTTTGTTAGGGTGTGCACCTTCAGAAAAGCATACATATTTAATTTCAACAAAACAAACCAAAAAAAGCTTCTTTATTCTTTAACCACTTTGTGTAGTACTGAATTCAGACTAGTTGGAATTTAGCCTGTCGCTGCAAGTTATTATGATTTCAACTAATACAAAGGAAATCTTATCTTCATAGAAGGTAGTTAGTTCTGCAGATAGAGCACAGAGTGGACATGTGAACATCAGATTAAGGACATGAGGAATCCATGCCTAGAACAGACAGTACTGGTTATTTTTATTGGTTAACTTGTTAGTGGAGAGGATTGTCTGAAAAGTACTGTACTTCATGAACCTGGTGCTCTAAATTCTAACATCAGAAGTCAGTATTCTAATTAATTCAACTATATATCACATACTCTAGTCATATCAAAACAATCAGCAAACATCCTTCTGTCTTATTTTAGGTGTATAACTAGCATAGGCTAATAAAATTGTTGCAATAAGCTAAGAGAAATTTGTTCAAGCTTTTCTCCATTGACTACCATAATGGTGTCCTAACTGGACTTCCCCAAATGATCATTCAACCACTCATACTTATTCAGAAAGCTGCAGCAAGAGCTTTAACCTAGACACAATAAATACATCATATTACCCATGACAGATCATGTGCTGTAATTCACTTTCCATTGCCATCCATTCATCCATCCATCCATCTTCCACTGCTTATTCAGGTCCAATTTGTGGGGGCAGCAGCCTAAGCAAAGAGTGGGCTTGAACCACCTCAGATGCCTGAACCACCTCAGCTGGCTCCTCTCAACATGGAGGAGCAGCAGCTCTGCTCCGAGCCTCTCCCTGATTGCTGAGTTCCTCACCATCTCTAAGGGACAGTCTGGCCACCCTGTGGAGTCAGCTCATTTCGGCCATTTGTATCCATGATCTCTTCAAGATCCACATACCTGCCATTGAGGTAAGCTGTAGGAGCTCTGTGTTATGGGCTTCTACATCTAATATCTTATCATCTAGAGTTGCACTTGTTTTTAATATCATCAGGTTGGTCACATTCTACCTCTAAAATGTTTTGCGATTTTTAAAATTATTTTGGTATATGTAACTTCATATATGCCACAGTAACAACAATGCTTCAACAAACAGTTATGTAAAAGAAGTTATTTCACTCTCTTTAAACAAAATTATTTTATTTTAGCCAAATAAAATTATTTTATTTATTAGTGTATTATAGCCCAAAGATCACTAGTTTTGGGTGTTTATTATAAAACACATGATACTGCCCTTACATTTGTCAATACATTCCTTTCCCTTACCCTTACATTTGTCTCCATAAGTGAACAGTACTACAGTGTGCAGATTAACATTCAAGCATAACCTTTCATTAATTGTCCATTATGCCCCTCTCTTGCTCTCTGAAACGTCCCAGCTGGATGACAAAAAGAAAGGGGTGGGGTCCAGAGTCAAGGCTTTCTCCATTTCTTGCTTCATCTGTACGTCTGAGAGCATGCTGTTGAACAGACCTGGAGTGTCCACAATGGTCACTTGCCTACCACACACCTGGCCTTCGGCATGTTTACTCTGCAGGGTCAGGCAAGTGGCGCTGATGTCAGACTGAAACTCTGCTCGGCCCAGGATGGTGTTTCTCTGAAGGTCCACCAACACCAATGTTGGGTTTTTCTCCTAAAAATCTGTTCTTAATACTTCTTTACTCACCTTGTGTATACAATGACTGTATAAGTAGAAAAGCATAAACCAGTGTTTACTTTTTTGCATTCTTTTTTAACAATTTTAAAGAATGTGAAATATTAACAAATATATAAGTTAATTATAACTGAATATAGGGCTGATTTCACTGTATAATGCACATTTCTGGAGCGATTTCAGGAACTTCTAGAACTGTAATTCAAGGTGCAGAGTCACCCCACCCAAACCCCCAAAGAAAAAGATAACTATACCATACACACAATCATATATTTTTGGCTACCTGATTTTCTTATACTCCTAAATCTCCATTTCAGTTCAGACATGATGCTTACTGGTGAAGTATTCATTTTATTTTCCACAACACTGCAACAAAGACTACACCTACTACAGCTAATATTATTTCAGATATTAAAAGGGCATTGTTTCCATCTTTCTTTTTTGCCTGTTGCTTAGCTGGTTTCTTCTCTGGAATTGCTAGGTGAGCCTTGGGTAGCATTTCATTTTGTGATTGCTGTCCAGTAACAAGCTGTTCGATCTGATCGAGCAGAATTGTCACCTGCATTCGATCCTTTTTACTGTTGTCAAAGACATGGTATTGTTTGCTGGTGGCTTGGATAAAACTCATCAGATCAGGATTTTCATTAATAAATTCATCAATATCCATGTTATTTTTGTTCAGCCAGTCTCCATCACTGAAAAGAACCATGGTGTTCTGTAAGGAGCCCTCACCAAAAATCTTCCTGATTCTGTCTATTATTTCTTCATCTTTCTTGGTAAATCTGGATGAGTTGATAACAATCAAGATCGCATAATGGCCTGGTGTAAAGAGGGACATGGCTAACATTTTCTCAATTTCAGAATTGAATCTGGTGTCAAAAATTCCTGGTGTGTCAATAACAGAAATGATTCTATTATTTATATTTTCTTTCACTTCACAGTATGACACTTCAGAGCCGAAAGCTTTTTTCCCCAGGATAATGTTTCCTACTGCACTCTTCTCCACTCCGCTCAGTCCAAGCAGTACAATCTTCAGTTCATCAGTATTTGCTTTCTTCATCTGCACTGCTGAAGGACAAATATACTATTACTGCTGTATTTACATCATAGACATTAAACATGCTGAGATGTTAAAATAAACATAAAGCTCTTTTACATTTTGAAAACAATTCATTGAAGTACATTATAATTCTTTACAAATGCCATTAATAAAAGTGAAATTGACTTTAAAATAGGGCATAAATGGTCAATCATCTTATTATTAAAACTCCTTTCTCCTCTTTTGAAATGTATTATTAGTAAAGAATAAGTCAATAATCCTGATACATTAATTCACATTTACATTTATGTGCTAAATCTAAAAATGTCCTTGAAATAAAGTTCCTTCAAAAAAATTAAGAATGTTTGTTTTGTAGACTTCATGAGATGATGGAGGACAAGATTATAAAATTCTATTCTAAGAGATAAACAATGTTTAAACAATGAATAAAAATATTTTGTATACTATATAAAATGTTTGTTTTTTGTGGTTGTCACATTTAAGACTAAACATTTTAAATATTGTTCTTTAAATTGAAAAACTAGTCTTTTCAATTTTCTGTTAAAATTTGTAAAATGTTATGTTTATGCTTGAAAAGCTTATATGGACTTACCTGTGCCGGACTCCATTGTACTAAAGCTGGAGCTAAAGCTGGTACTGAGTTAGATTATGCTGTAATGAGCATTTATATTCACTGTCATGTATACGCACATACAAATGGACTTCTTTGGGTCTTAATTGTCTATAGTCTTTACGTAGCTGTCTCCATACTGACATCTACTGGACAATACAAATCCCTACACTAACGTAAAAGTTTCTGTTGAGTCAGACAGAAGCTTAACGAAGCAACTCATCACTATAAATCTTGAAATGTACAGCTTCAGTTTATATAAATGTAAAACAGTTTCCCCAATTCAGTTATAAACATTTAGACAGTTTCTAGCATTAAATATCAAACCAAGTTCAAGTGCTTCTACTTACATTTTTACACACTTTAAACATGACAACCAATGGAAAAATAAAAAACCAAAAATACTTGAGCAATATAACAATTTTAACTTCAAATGTTACAATCACAAAAGAAAAACACAATTACATTGTCTTGCCATGTAACCTCTACATATTTAACATTTTAACCAAAATAGCATTCTTCATACAATATATGAAGAAATTAGATTAAAAACAACTCAAACACATCCATATGTAAAAAAATCAACCCATATAATAAAATTAATATGTAGGATTGTGGCAGCTGAGGGGCATGGAGTCAATTCAGCAGATGAGTGAAGCTGGGCACACTTGCATCTCATTTGTGTGCTTAAACTTTATTTCTTTTTTAGTTGGCAACCTGGTTCCTGAGAGAGAGATACTGGCAAGTATTCGATTCCCCTATTGAGATTCCTTGTGTATTTTAACACAGTGCTGGGTGTTACATGCAGCACACATAAGCGCCCATGTAGTTTTGTGCCCACAGATGCAGAGGATGAAGATGCAGGTTACTGAGAGGAGAAAGGAAAAATGATTCTTTAAAGACTTCGCCCTGGGTTCCTGAAGGGGGTCTTTAATTCTTAAGTCTCCTGGCAGCTTGCTTTATTTTTTGGTTGTTATGCCTGTGTTTTTTTTTTTTGGTTGTTAGATGAAGGCTGGAAGCCATCTTGGTGTATGAAGGATAAGGTGCTGTTATGTAGTGTCTGTCTCATCCTCTCTTGTTCTCTCTCAGTAAATCAGTCTCTTTTTACTTCTCTTCAAGAAGAATGCACTATTCCTGAGAAAATGAGCGCATTGTAGGTATTTTCTCTTGGGACCAGTTATTGACTAGATAAGTCCAAGTATGAATGTACATAGCACCACGTGGGAGACACCTCAGATAAGTAGGCAGACACCACCCAATGTATCATATCAGTGTAGGGTCGAGAAATATATTATATCCAAAGATCACAAAGTTTTCAGGTTTCTTTTTAGCAGGTTGGTGCAAAAGCTTTCACTGTAGCTAAGATGGGACTTCAGGATCTTCCACAGGCGAGTTATTTGTGCACATTGCCACCATGAGCACATGGCCTCCAAGCAGTTTACCAGGCCACGATTTCGTTTTATACGGGGAGGTGGAACGATGTTTTTTATTACACGACGTAAAATTTATGACCGATTCGTACAGGATAAAACATCTCGACATAAATGACCGAAATAGGAACGGTTACTCGACATTCAGCCAACAGCGTCCCGTGAGCACTTAGGTAGAGCATGATGACCAATCTTAGAAGCAACTTAATAATAATTACATTTTAGTTTGAACATTGGCAAACGGCGTCGCGCCTGTGAGGAGTCCTTTGGTTTGTCTTTTGTATTTGAGGTTTGCCACACACTTGAACGTCTAGCGGTATCGGTGCCGTTTACGACTAAACGCCTCCTCGAGCGCTGCCACACTCGATAAAACCGCAAAAAAACAAAAAAAAAACGCCACTTTATATAACGGAATATTTACACACATCAATTCTCACGGGTTTAATATGACCTGAAATTATACCCAACAGGTAATGTGCAAATTAAGGCTACTGACAGATTTATGTTTATCGATGACATTGGTTAAATATTTCAACAGAGGGACACAAAATGATGTATGTATGTTTTGAGACGTAGCTCCGTTAAGGTAAATCTGGTTATGGAACAGGGTGTCAAGCATTAAATTCAGTGCTGTTTCCTCTGGCTTTAAGGAGTTTAAACTCAGGCTGCTCTCAGGACGAATCCCTGCAACAATGTAAAGCACTTCGGACAAAGCTGTTTAAATGACAAGAGTGAAGAACAAATACAACATAAGTGCTTTATTTCAATACTTGGTTATTCTAAACAACGAGTGTTATGGGCACAGAAGTTTGTTTTTCCTGGGAGTTTGTGAGATGATATTTTTCCACAGAAGAATAAATAAAAGCAGTATCAAACGGTAGAGTTTAGCACAGTGCAGTGGATTTGTACTCCAAGTGGTTTTGCTTTCTTCAGTTCCTGGGCTGGATCTGGTCCACAGGCAGTCCCAGCTTATTTGGGTTTCGCAAACGTCTTAAGTTTTCCTCTACCTGAAAAACATTGGCGAGAGAGAGAGAGAGGAGAGAAAAAGATATTAATGATGATGAAAGGTGAGAAACATAAGATAATTTCTTTGAGCTTCTTTTATAAAAGGCCAGTACAGAAGCCAGCTCATCCTTGAGCCTGTTGTATTGGTGTACGTCGAACTTCTCTCTTCTGGCATTCCTGTGGAAGTAATGCAAGAACTGCCTGTCCTTTGCATCTGGGTATACATAATCCTGTGGGAGAAAAGGGCATACCATATACTTTAATGGTCACAGGGCATTTAATGGTCAAAAAATTAATAATTTCTTCCCCATTGTTTTCCATGATTTTACTGTCTAAAAATTCTCTACTGCGATTAACAGAAGCTGACAACTCTTTCCAATATTTCCTGTTCCACTCCCTCTGTAGGTGAGCATGAGCAAGCTCTCAGATGCCCCTACTGGGCAGGTGTAGAAAACCCTATATTCAATATACACTCACCGGCCACTTTATTAGGTACACTTGTCCAACTGCTCATTCGCAGGAAATAAGATAAAGTACGCAGTAGTGTGGAGCAGGAGAACACAGAGTGCAGCAGGACATAGAGTCTCAGCTTTTTCCAAGATATTGTACTAATGAACAAAGCAGAGCTCTGTTCCTCTCAGCTTCCATTCAGCCTGAAACAAGTTACAAGATCTCTAGTCCTGATGAGTGGCATGTCCACACCTGTTTGGTGAGCAGGTAGTAGGCAAAGACGCCGATGCTGGTGGAGCAGGTGAGGAAGTAGGTAACAGGCTCCATCACGTCCCATGAGTAGACCCACCAGGTGAGCCAGGCCAGAGCCCCACCCTGCACGGAGAGAAGAGCCAAACCACCCCAGAGCACCCGCGAACAGCTGCGATCGGCCCTGGCTTCCAGCCGAGTCTTCACCTAAATACACACATCTATTTTAATCTAGAAATCAACATCAGACTGCATGAGCAGAGCTACATCCCCGACAACAAACAACTGCATGATCGAGTGTGTGTTTGCAGTGTTGTACAGAGGAAAGGCTACCTGCTCCAGGGGTGTGAGCTGCTGCTTCAGAATGTCCATCTGCTCCAGGATCTCCTTCTCCTGCTTCAGGTGGTGCTCGGGCAGACCCAGCGCCGCGTGAAGCATGTACACCGCGTTCCTGGTGTCCTCCAGACACGGCATGCGCTCGCTGGACATTGTTTCTATACATGCGTGAACAGAAAACGGCTGTTCATGCTCCAACTCAACCATCATGGTGCTCTTGTACACTTGCACCAGTCCTATGGTGGAACATGGACATCTCCTAAGTTTAAATGGGAGGGAACAAAGCGTGGTGGAGAACTACAAGTCTTCGATCTCCAGATCCAGA
>JAOXYF010000009.1:730391-765574 GCA_028565775.1 Sternarchorhynchus goeldii
GAGTGACAGAACATTCCCATCATCCAACTCTCCGCGCTTGCACTGCTAATTGCTGGCTCATGTACCTGTTGGTGCTGAGTGGACGTTGTAGGTGACTTCATTGATGCATAGCTGGAAGTCTGTTCTGAGTACTGTGTCCATGGGTGTAGTGGAAGCAACCCTCACACCATCTAAGAGTGCACACCAGACCGCGGAGGGGCACAATGTTTATATGATCACATTAGCACTGAACACACACAACTTACTGTAGGCGTTGGCTCAATATTAGATTTTTGGAAAAGTCTGTATTAGAGGAATGTGCCCAATATTTGCAAACAATTGGTTCCGAATTACTTCAGCCAGCTTGCACTTTAAAGCATGAAAATGGCTAGAAAATGTCCATGTATGTACATACCTGTGGCAAGTATGGAGGTGAATGAGACACCCGAGTCCTCTCTGTGGATGTCCTGAAGGAGGTCGTCGACGGTTGTGAGCATGGGCCGCAGGAAAAACAGGCACTTCTCCTGCCTGGAGGGCAGTGGGATCGCCAGCACCGGACGTCCGTGCCTGTACTGTACCCAGATGTCTACAGCACAGAGAACATCGCACTTTACCATTTAAACCAGTGCAAGGCAGGACGTTGCCTATGTACATTCAAATTGTCGTGTAGAAATTCTACCAATAGATGGCGATAAAGTGCTACAGCAGACGACTGGGTGACACCTCCATTGGAGCTGGGTAAGATGTGCCTGTGAGAGATGAAGAAATGCCTTAGAAAGGTCATCAATATCCCACATGACATTCATCACATATTCCATGAAGCAGACAGAGCTACAATATATAAAAATATGTATAGCACACATTTAACGTCCTCATTCACATCCTGTAACGTCCTACTGATGATTATGATGGTTGGCTATTGTACACATATACTCTTTAGTTCAGAAGAGTTTCGATTACCATAACAGGGGGGTTGTTAGATTAGACCTGTGGTGGATCAAAGGCTTAGGGTACATGCAGTATGGTGGAGGCACGAAAACAAAAGACCTGTTCAGAAAATCCAGACCACATGCTGCTGGAAAGCAGAGGCGGGTTTGTACTGCTGACACAAACTCATTCATCACGATTTGCTGAACAAAACAAAATTTTCTGCACTTTCGTCACCATCAACGCACTTTTCTGAAGGCAGAACGAAGTGAAGGGAATTAACTTTTAAAGGGGGGGGGGGTATTGATAATGTATTTTAATATGCAGTGTGTTTTATAAGCGTACAATCTCACACCTGTTTACTATTAAGAAGAAAGATGGGTTTAGATCTGCTTACAAGTCTATGAAACCATTGTGACTGATAACTTCAAATTGCTAATGGATATTGTGTACCATCTTCTATATTGATATCATAAACATGAAATAGCTGCTTAGTTTTTAACACCAGACTGCGTCCTGCCTTAATTGAAATCTTAACAGCCCTTGAACAGAACAGAATTGCTTTCAGCCTCAAAGATCTGAAAAAATCTATGGAGACCTTTCGAGCCCTGGAGATCCTCATTAAGATGCTGATTTTTTACTGTCATCCTTATTGGCTCTCGGTCCCGCCCATCATGTTCAGCGAGTGAAAGTCCTGCCAGGAAGATCAATGAGGGAGGAGTCACACAGGGAGAAGGGGCCTTCTCCAGGCGCATGGACACACAGGGAATGTGATGCACGTGCCGACGATCCATGCTCCTCCGGAAGGCCTGCTGACCCGTCGATATTCCACGGCAGCCTCGACCAGGACTCATCCATATCCGCTCGCCTGGAGCTGATACGTCTGGACGTGCAGTACGTTTCTAAGGCTCGACACCACGGCAACGCTGGAAGTGAAAACCTGATTCCCACCGTAATAATATTCGTAATAATGCGGGGGAGTTTCTGAGTGAAATGTCTTGGGTTTTGATGTGAAGGAGCCTTCTACATTAACCAGAAGGCAGTACAATGCTTTGAGCACAAGGCATGGTGTTCATATGGTCTTTGTTTAACCGCAAATTCAATTCAATTCAATTCTTATAAATGTACAGGCACATGTGAAAACTATAACTGGGCGTGGCTTCACCAAGACCCAAATACAAGTATAAAATCTAAAAGTATCAAGTAGTATGAAACAAATCATGAGATGATGAATCATCTCTGTGGGTGACGCATTTTGCTGACTCGAGAACAAGAATGCTTAACCCTAATGCAGCTGTAGATCAGTACAGCAAGTTTCCAAAGGTTTTTTTTAAACTCTTGAGAGTCTTCTCTTGAGAGTAAAGCTTTAACATAAGCTTTTGCCTCACATAAAATCTTTTGATGGAAGCAATAAAAACTGATAAATAATCACCATTTGAACATTTGAAAGCTAGTATTCCCTACACTGAATTTTCCAAGTAGCTGATTATGATTAAAGTGCCAGATCAGACTGAATGTTTGTGAATCTTTGCTCAGGGAAGCAGAAAAGCTGAAAGATGCCTTAGGCTTGGGGGTTTTATCGGGGGGGGGGGGGGGGGTGACGCCGCCCCCCCCCCCCCCCACGACACTCCATATATAGTGTTAAATATCAACAACGCAGCAGTTTTTGACTCTTCGAAAACAGCAAAGTTTCAAGCTTAAGCCTGTTAGAAGTACACAGCTCAAGGACATCACAGTTATGTCTCCTGACACAGCAATTACACAGCAAGTACTGCTTGTTGAGCAGGATGTGCGTGTGTGCGCGTTTACACATGAACAGGCCCCGAGATCGGAGGACACTGCAGCTCAGTAAAAAAAAGGGAAGCGACAGAACTTACTGTGATCTAAAAAGACTCTTAACGACACACCATGAATGATGAGGTATCAGAGGGAAGAGTTGAACAGGCACAGCTGTGTAACTACACATCCTCCACGGTACTGAACCTGGCCTTTGGAACAAGCTAAAGTGTCGAGCTACAAGAATGGAATTTAAAGATTGCTTTCACCACCCAGGCTGACAGAAGCCAAAGTCAATTTGTTCAAATATCTTTTAAGTTACTCATTAGTGAAATGTGCTGTTTTTCCTCTCGGAGGGAACAGGACAGGAGGGGCATGTCTCCTCTCAGCAGTTTTAATGAGGAAAAGGAGGAACTGATAAATGAGTGAAGGAAGCAGGGAGTGCCAAGAGCCCCCCTGAGTCAGGCAGTTAGAGACAAACAAAAAGTATAAGGTTCATTTAGGTGTACTGGATGAATAACAGAGATTCTCCACATGGAAGTGGTCATATCCCTGCCTGTCGGTTATTTTACGCTGATGGGGTAAAATACAGATGCGGAGGCTCAGCAAACACTGACGGAGGCATGTTTGGGTGGAGGGTGTTTGACTGAAGGGTAGAGGTGCACTTGATTGGCGGATGGTCAGGCAGAACTTAGCAAGAATATTAAATCAGATTGTTCGTTTCCACCTTCTGTGAAACTATAAACCTAAAACAGCAGAAGGCAAGTGAAGCAGTTCTTAAGGGACGATTATGCACACACTCTCAACAAAGGCAGGGAAGAACAGTGCAAAATGCTGTTGAAAGGAGAGCCGTTTCAAACAGACATCTAGCTGTCACATGCGGGATGACACTGAAAGCAAAAAACACAAAATAACCCAAGATGAGATGCTGCAGATACACCTTGCACAGCAGGGATGTGTCCCATGGTGAGCCAATGGCATGCAACTCATACACACACACACACACACACACACACACACACACACACACACGAAAAGCACAGCAGATGTGACAGCCTGCATGCCTATGCAGCCCTGTGTTTCACACTAGGCCATCACACCAGATTAATTCGCTGGATAAGGAGCTGGATAACAAGGTCATGTGCTGGACTGGTTGTGGTGGTGCAGAAGCTGAACCGGGTGCTGCTCGTGGCTGGAAAGGTGTCGCTCTCTGCTCTGTGAGCTCTGGAGTAGTGTGAACATGACTGGGTTACTGATAGTGACCGTCCTACTGACACGGGGGGTCTTATTCATCCCAGGGGCAGCACGTCGTAGCCCAACCGTTTCGGCTATCGGCCCAGCTGAATTATGGGTACGCACAGACGAGCCGCAGACGAGCCCGGCGTGACCACCGAGACGGGTCTCTGCACTCGGCTGCAGCGGTTTCCCTGCTCTACTGCTTCTGGTTGAACTTGTCAGCTAATTATCGAGCCCTTCAACAAGATGAATTGCTTAAACCCAGCGATCCTCAAAGAATGGTGTTTATGCGTGCTCTGTGCATAAGGTTCTCACCCCTACAGGTCCAGGCAACAGTGGCATAGTCTTATATTACATGCAACAATGAATCATTACAGTTGGTGGCAATGCAGCCCTGTGAGTGAGTGGGGAGTAAACAGGCTTCAAAAGCCCATTTCACAGCACTCCATCCACCCCCACCACAATACAACAGCCATCAGGTTACAGCAGTTTCTGCTGTTCTTTTCCCTCCTCAGACTGCCCAGTCTTCGTTGTTCTGGTCAGAGAGAAGGCAGGTGTTTGAGGAGAAATTCAGAGCAAACTGATACCTGCAGTAAAGCTCAAGGGGGGTTTCCTCAAAACACTATGCAGTCTGATGTTGATTTCTAGATTAAAATAGATCTGTGAAGTAGCTAATTAACATCAGTTTAAAAGAATTTATTTCCATAACTCTAAAAGTTTAAACTAATTGTTCTTAGCTACTTTTAGTACTCTTAGAGATCATATTTCAAAAGTGAATTTAAAATTAGATAGTGTCAGGAATTAAAAAAATCTAAAAACCAAGATAAAGCCAAAACTATCTGTTGTTGATGCTGACATTAGATCGTATTGCTTCATACTTAATTACGGTATTGGTCACTTGATTTTTTGTCAGATCATTTGTAAATAAGGACACGGTTGAACATGGAAGCGGTGACAACTGTTTTCAGAAACTGCTCCATCCACACTTCAGCCTCTAATGATGCCTGGTCACCTGTTCTCCACCATCATACCACGTGGTTCTCTAATGGAGGATGCCTTCTCTTCTCCACCTGTCCAGTGCGGACAGACTGTAACGGCCCAGCCTTTCTCACTTGTGATGAGGCAGACCCAACACTAATGGAAGGATCTTGCTTTTATCAGAAATGGTCTAAAAGAAAATCTTACTAAACTTACAACTACGTTTTGGAAAGAGCCATAATGAGTTATCGCATCTCAGCAACGTGTAATTACACCTCACTTTAGGAATACTCACTTATTCACAGCTGCCCAATACACATTAGCAATAACTCGGGTCTTTTAACAGACATTTGAACACAAAATGCTGCACCAATTTATATGTATGACAAAGTCCCCACGATACCCAATTTCCACTCTTCCACGCAGTGGCCTGCAATAATGCTGTATGAATACAGATATTTAGTAAAAGCTTTGGAAGTGTCATAAAGGGAGACAATTGCTTTAGGTTCTATGCAAAGTGCCTTTGGGTATCATCAACTCATCTGCATGCGCTGCGTACCCCCATTGAATTTACACACGATGAAACTAACCAGTTTGCTCATGCCCATGGTTGTGCAGAAACGGCTGTTTCTGGCTTGTCATGTGCGTCTTCTCCTATGGGTAAACATTAATCGTGGAAGAATTTAGCTCTGAAACAACACTTTACTGGCCCAGACTTGCAATGAGCTCGGACTAAGCTAAGATAATTAGCTGGATAGCACATGTGTACTACAACTAGAATGCACCCACATGTTAACTTGACTAGTAGAAGTTTGCCAGTTCCAGCCCCAACTCTGCCAAGTTGCCACTGTTGGGCCCCTGATCAAGGCCCTTAACCCTCAATTGCTCAAGATGTATCCAGTTACATTTGTAAGTTATTTTGGACAAAATTGTCAGCTAAATGTCATATGTCTTATCCTATTTTATAGCAAAACTTCAAAACCTATTTTTATAGGTCTTGGAGCTGTAAAACTTCAAGCGCCTGTAAGTAAGAGTTTTCTGCTTGTGTTCAAACCACAAATAAAATTAATGGTTTAAATTGGTCGACACTAGTATTAGACTGTGAATGAATGACAGTCATTACATGTTTTCACCATAATGCCTAAAGAAATGACTGCCTGCATGCAAGTGACGGGGAAAGTCCTACATTCAGGAAATTACTTCATCACATCACCAAAATGAACTGTTCTCATTTTGTGCTTAAAGCTGCTCACCGCTACTACTGTACTGGGCACTAAACGGTCACGTGTTGCAGGTGTAGGGTAAACGGCACTAGGACAGTATTAATATCTAATATAGATCGTAAGCAGCTGCTATACAAGAAGCGAAGAAATAGTAATATGTCTTATATACTGGAGCATGTAAGACTACGACAAAGTACGATAACGCTGTATTTTATTTTATTTTTTTTTACATATTGTAGAAAGCTACAGTTAAACACGCCAGATAACTGCGTCACGTGGTTACACGATGACCCTCGTTCTTTTGATCAAACTTGTGCTTATTTAACGATGTGAGTGCATGCGGTTACACTTAAAAAAATTAAATATATGCCTAAATAACGATGCGACCGCACTGTTGCATCCAGACTGAAGCATCCACTGGGACATTCAAGACTGCCATGATGCTCACAGCATAAACAGCCTATCCAAAACGGAGAGAAAAATAACTTTAAAGAAAGACAACACCGACGTGACATGCTGAGTTTTTGGACACTAGTGCGGGGTCAGTGGGATTATGACAAACTCGTATCCCGAAATCCATACTGCAGCACAGGACACGCTGACCAACACACAGCATGCCATCACACACTGGAGTGAACTTGGCATCACTACACTCGCGCTGGCCTTCCAAACTCTCAACACAGTCCCTCTTACGCAGCGTTTACTGTCCAGGAGCAGAAATGTGTGCCCTTTCGTTACCCTGCCATGTCAAATGACCAACTTAATTTTGGTGACTCAGCCACATTTTGAGGACAAACACATTCCCGTGACCCGAAGATGGTGAGCAGCGGAGGACGCTGGGTATTTTCACTGATGTGTGATGACCATATGTTGGCATCAGATATTAGGGGTTTGGGTTTTTCTGTTACAACTACGAAACCATTACTATATAACGAAAGAACGGTATTGTGCTAAACATCAGTTTACTTCAGATTTTACACAGCGGGGGACATTCTTCGTCGTGACCGAGTCAGAAATGGGAGGGGCGCTAAAACATTTAGGATTATTCTGACTTAGCTACTGTTACAGACGAGAGTAACCTTTCTTCTTTCCTGAATCCCCAGCTATATTAGAAACGCGAAGTACCGAGCTACGGAATTACCGCGTAACTTGCACTAGTCCTAAAAATGGAAAAGTTTCAGTTCTGACTGCACCGGGGATCAAATGTAACACAGGAAACGGCGAAGTGGGCAAAGTGACGGCGCTTTGTTTGGTTCACGAGTTCCACTGCAAGGCAGAAAACAGCCGCTCTCCCTGGACAGATTTATCCATTTAAATCGAGTTTCGAGTGTTTTTTTAACCATGGGGCTGTTAAACCACTTAAGCATTTCAGGAGAAATGTTAGAAAGCAAAACGCCCGTGGGATGCGAGGGATTATGCTAACGCATTTTGTGCTACTCGTGCCAGACACACGGAAGTCTAATATTAACTATAGACTTGTGCTGGTTCTTACCTTCAGATGCACAGGCGCGGTGGTTTTGAAAACGGACTGGGTTGGGTGAACCAAACGATGTACGCCAGATAGTTTGGCGACTATTCTTAAGCAAGCCATAGCTGTAAAGCCCAGTCGCTATGACATGCTTGGAAAACACTTCCGACTCCGAATTATTAACCGAATATATGCGCTAGACTATTTCAAATATAGCCTCTTGGTTTGTTTCCAGGCACGATGTGCTAGTCTCTTCGCTGCCCAAGTAAGTTTTACCGTTGCTTTACTGAGATGAACTCTTCTGACAGTTCTCCTCCTACTGGTGAACGTAACATAATGCAGTCCGGGAGGAGATGTAAACGGAAAGGGTTATCAGCAGTGTACTGGCTTTGACAGATATGCATTTTTCTCCCGATAAAGGAATGTGAATGAAATCACAATTATGTTAAGTTTCGTCATTGTCTTATAAAATCCTGCAAGTAGATGACACATGACCAAAAAATATATATCTAATTACTGTAATTTAAAGAATTTGCACCCTTTCACATCTTTAATATAGCATACCGAGCTGTTATTCAATCCCGCTCTCTCGTGCTTCACCCCAGAGACGTCTCTGCCCGTCCAACTGCAGACATTAAGTTAATTAGAGTACTGGCGGCTTGTCTGTGATTACCGCCTGTTTATTTTCAGAGCCACAGAGATTAATGAAAGGCTCCACAATTTAATCAGTGAGTCTACGGTTGTTTTCACTGGGCATATGTTTCTGCAGACTGGTTCCTGGTGGCGGTCTCTTGAGCAAAGAGGCAGTCTTACAAAACCGACGAGCTGGCATTGTGCCTGCCCTACTGAAGAGCTGCTGGTACAAAATGTATATTTTAGTACCAGTGTTAAGGATTTACGATATGAATCTGATTGCATTAATCAATCAGAGATGAAAGCCCTAAATCTTCAGAAATGCTACAGAAGAATAGTACAGTGATACTACACTCTGCACAGGGAAAAGTACAGAGAAGTGCATTTACATTACACCTTATGAATGAATCTTGTCAACAGTCTCTCAAATGAAGCTTTTATTGTGTAGTAAGGTGTCTGGAGAAAGTTACAGAAAAATACTTATTTTAGTCTGAAAGATCAGTATTGTATTTGCTGGTACTGTTAGCTACGTATTGCTAAAGGTAGCTTTAAAAATCATACCTATTCATGGGAATGTTCATGAACTGAATTGCTTTATCTACGGGCAACAAAAACGCTGTAAACACAAGCTTGTTGGCTTAACTTTGAACTTTGTTTTATCCATTAATTTTTCTCTTTCAGGCACTACACCAATGAATAAAGCCTTTACTATGGTCATGATATGATTTTTGCATACACACAAGATTATCTAGCTGTATGTCTAAGCCGTAAGACACAGAAGATGCACTTCATTTTACTGTATGTGTGTATTTGTGACATATGAGGTTGCACTATAATGTCTTTCACTAATAACCACTCCCAGAAAAACAGTTACATGGCCCAGCAGTCTTCACAATGTGGTTCAAGCACAAATACAGTTGACAAAGCAAAAGTAGTTTGTATACTGCACATGTAGTTATTATAGTTATTATAGTTATTAGCCAGACATGTAGTTATTATAGTTATTATAGTTATTAGCCAGATATGCCTCTCATCTTGCAGAAACTACATACATAATTTTCTGAGATGCTGAATTTGGGATTTTCATTAGTTGTCGGTTATAATCATCAAAATTA
The DNA here is from genome assembly GCA_028565775.1 of Sternarchorhynchus goeldii. Lineage (NCBI taxonomy): Eukaryota > Metazoa > Chordata > Actinopteri > Gymnotiformes > Apteronotidae > Sternarchorhynchus > Sternarchorhynchus goeldii. Next base: position 739,727 of record JAOXYF010000009.1, read on the forward strand.
ATAAACATTTGAAATATATCAGTCTGTGTGTAATGAATGAATATACAAGTTTCACTTTTTGAATGGAATTACTGAAATAAATCAACTTTTTCATGATATTCTAATTTTATGTCCAGCACCTGTACATGTGCATTGACGTTATACTAATAAAGCCTCACCCCTTCTCCAGAAAAGGGTCAGCCTCATTGTCAAAATTGTGAATTTAATTGGATGTGTGCTGTGGATGTGTACACAACAGTCTGTGCAGCCAGACCAGTGAGCAGCTACTTCCACTCTCAGATGGAAGTGCACCTTTTATTAACCAAGAATATGTGAAGGAGTCTGGATGAATAGATTGAATTTATTTTATTTACTTTTTATGTATTAAATACATTTTTTTTGTCCATCCACTTTTTCTTACCCTTACTCTGAAGGGTTAAAAGTGCCAGATTGCACTAAATCAGGATCCTAATCAGTGAAATCTGTTTCTTTTCTGAACATCTGGCCCTGTACCTGTACACATCAGATCAGACGTCTTTAACTCTGAACCTGAAAGCCATTGTATGAGGCAAATAAACTACCACCCTTTACAAAACCTAGAGGCAGATTTCGAGTACAGGTCTGAAATTGAAGATAGCTACATGAGGACCTCCTGGATCATGTGACTGGCCCACAGTTCCTCAGGTGATATGAAGTGAATGGTAAATGGAAATTCTAAGAACTGATTTCCTACAGCATGAACGAATCTGATGCTTAAGAACCACCCCATATTCTCTAACAAACCAGCCAGGCAAATCATGTTTATGTTGTATCAGTGCAGTTTGTGCCTGTCAGAAACACACATCCAGTTTTGCTGTGTTGAGCCAAGTGGAGTTAGAAGAAGCACAAATACAGACTGGAATGTTACATGCTGAGTCATTTAGCTGCACTTCTTTTACCGTTTCAGATATGTCTTCAATCCCTGCAAATCTGTTAAACTATTGATTTTAAACCATACATTTTCATATAGTTTCTAGTTCAATGTCAAATGTGCCATTCTATGTCGATTTCGTAATTTCACATGTTTTGATCTTTTTCAGGTTGTTGTGTTGTCTAAAACTAATCTTATTGACCTGTGGGAAAATCTTTACGTGAGAGGATTTAGGGTTTTGATTTTGGATTAAGTTCAGGTTTGACTAAACATTTAATTGAGCAAAATACCCAGTGTGAGCTCTGAACACTTGTGTGTTGTCCTCGGTCTGTTTCCTGCAGGACACTGCAGCTGCTTGCTTGTTGATGTGTTATACACAGATCCTGTTTACGGGGGGGGGGTGTTATTTGCTGAAACTGCAAAACTAAACCCCACTTCACACCTTAGGCAGACTTGATTGAATTTGTCTCTCAGATAAGGCTCATAACAGTCTGTAATCTATTTACTTCTGCCCTCTAGACATTTGTATAGGCAACTGACTTTCAAGTCACAAATCAAAGTCACTAGCTGACACACCGACAAGACTGAGGAATTGTGGGGCTTCAGTGAACCTCTGCAGGATGGATGAGAAAGACCCACTGCTCTCCAGCACTACATTAATGATACTGCAGTGGGATTCTCCTATTGAGTTATCGGGTGGATGTGATATAGAGTGTATGGAGGCTTGATAGTCTCTGTGATTCATTTGACCACATAATCATTTAAGCACACAGTCAAAGACAACCTATCCAGTCTGGATATGAATGTTACAAAAAGAACATTAGAGAAGGGTTTGGTGTGAATGAAGGACAGTAAACAGAGTGTAGTGGCATTCTATGTTATTTGAATTTTGATACATTAAATGTATTTAATCTGTTGTAGACTTAGTTTTATTATGGATATATTTTAATGAATTTTGTACTGTGTGCGAATGCATATTTTCACAATTATCCTGTCTCATCCTAACATCTAAACGTAAGATCAAGCGGCACTTTTCACTGCGGCCACTAGGGGTCCCTTATTCTTTCATATAGGATCTGAAAATATAACTCAATCTTGATCATTGTCATACCAATATAGTTACGGTCTTGCTGTTTGTTAGGGTACGCTTCACCGTCCTTTGTTTCGATAAAATTATAAACGAATGCTTATAATGTTTATATATGATTCGAGTGAAAATAGTTTGGCTGCATGGTGCTGTGACAACTGAATCAGGTCCACAAATATATACTCTTGATATTTCATACTCCAAATCTTATATGTAAATAAATATTTCTATTTTCCCAACATAAATAAAACTTCCTGTGGTCATTTTTATTAATGGTACACAGCACAGCACTGTTAATATTATAACATTCAGTCAATTATATTATAACATTAACAGTTTATGGTCTCTATGTTTATAGACTTCGTTATTATATAAAGCAATGCTCAAACGTTATATTTTTCCTGTATTTGTTTTGACTGTCCTAGTTTCTAAGTGGCGTTATCATTTAGTGCCATCTTGTGGCCAGCAGGTGTAATAACCTAACTATTCTTTTATATACCTCAACATGCATTAAGACTCACTAACACACCTGGATCGACACTTCAAAGGTGACAACTTTTTATTAACTACTGTTCTTGCCTTCTGGGACTAATAATAACTTTTACTCAGCAAGTATAGAATTGTAGTGTTGTGGGTGCCTGTGATTCACAGCCTCATGCCCGTTTGTTTACAGCATGTTGTATACTTCAGTACGTTGTGAATTATTATACAATGAAAAAGTTCTTACAGCTTGTGAGTCTCTTGGTCCAGAGTAGTAATGATGATGGTATTGTCACCATCAAACAACTTCAAAAGAAATAGCACATGGAACCACAGGTGTGTTTTAGGATCTAGTCAAATTTGAATGTACTGACACACACACACACACACACACACACACACACACACACACACACACATTGATCCGAACATTCTTCCACAATCATTGATTTAGCATAAAAACGTGTAATTATATCAGATTGATTAACAACATCAAAGACTTTTAGAGAGCTGTAGAATTAATTACAATGTCAGATTCTTTTTAATTAGCCTGAGTTAGAGTACAAGAAAGAGAGACAGAGACTATGGAGAAGAAATATATGTAATTTAAGTCTAACAAAAAGGACACTCAGATAAAAGATAGCAAATGACCTAGAGAGAGAGAAAGAGAGAAAGAGAGAGAGAGAGAGAGAGAGAGAGAAACTGAGCAAGCAGGGTAGAGGAGAATAGAGAGATACTGGACTGGTGAGGGGAGAAGTACCCAGGCGTGCTGTTTGAAGTTGGGTGCTGCGTGTGGGGTGGGAGGAGGGGGTCGGGGCAGCAATGGGGGTGGAGTTGTGTCTGACGGCAGAGTAATAATGATGAGAGTGGGAGATAGCTACACCTGAAGCTCCAGACCCCCACCCCCACCACACCCTCTCATGCTCCCCCTCCTAATTGACCAGGCCTGCCTCCCTGCCTGCCTCCCTTGGGCCTCCTGTTATTATTTCTTATTAATTCATCACTAAATAATTCACAGCCTGGAGGAGAACATGTTAACTGAGGACCAGAAAATGAACTTGAGAATAGCGTGAGTGCAAAGCCAAGCCTTTCTGAAAACTTCTGTGCTTGACTCCTGTACTTCCTCTTTCTGTTAAAGAGGTTGCTATGGAGAGGCAGCACAGTTATGCATTGACACAAAGGGTCACAAAGGGTCAGTGTTGTCCTTTTCTGTGTATTGCTTTTTTAAGCATTTCTATATTTCTTTTTTTGACAAAAATGTATTTTCCAGAATTTTCATCTCTGGTTTTTCGTTATCCCTTTTTTCCAGAAGGGGTCAGCAATACTCTGTCCAGCAACCAGTCTTGGCCGTTCTTCCTCCGTCTAATCTCTCTACATCTCTGGCCGTTTCCATTCCCTGCCTTACAGAAGGCATTTCATGTTGATTTGTTGATTTATTAATGCAAATTGTCATGAACATTCATAACACAGACATAGCTGAGAGAAAAATGTATCCATATTTCAGGGTAGATGCTTTTTTGTTTTTTTTTCAGCAAACAGCGTTTCCATGACATCGTGTTTCCATAGTGTTCGTTACCAAGCCTCTCTTGACTGATATGATGCATCCTGGAATTGATCAAGCAATATAAATATAAATAAAGACATAATATATATGAAAATTGAACTTAGATCTCAGTTTCTGTGCTATTGAAACAGAATTACTCTCACTTGTCAGAGTTTTGATAGTCTCTTCAGGAGATTGGTGTCTGAAGTGTTTCATGTTTGCTGTTTTATGTGCTGTGTTCTGTGTTTACGTGCTGTGTTCTGTGTTTACGTGCTGTGTTCTGTGTTTACGCGCTGTGTTCTGTTTACATGCTGTGTTCTGTGTTTACGTGCTGTGTTCTGTGTTTACGTGCTGTGTTCTGTTTACGTGCTGTGTTCTGTGTTTACGTGCTGTGTTCTGTGTTTACGTGTTGTGTTCTGTTTACGTGCTGTGTTCTGTGTTTACGTATTGTGTTCTGTGTGTTCTGTGTTTACGTGCTGTGTTCTGTGTTTATATGCTGTGTTCTGTGTTTACGTGCTGTGTTCTGTGTTTACGTGCTGTGTTCTGTGTTTATATGCTGTGTTCTGTGTTTATGTGCTGTGTTCTGTGTTTACGTGCTGTGTTCTGTGTTTATGTGCTATTCTTGCTTAGATCAACATTGTCCTCTAGAGCACGTTCTACTGTACAAACCATCTATATTATGCAAATGTCATCTATATTATATAAACAGATATATACTGTGTATGTATACTATATATGGATAATTGTAGGCATCCCTGTAGATTCAGTCTAGCATCGCATCAAAGCATCTTGCTGCTTGTGCTAAACACTTGTCTGGCCCTATTTACCAAAGTGCTCAAAAATGTCTGCAGGGAAATGGAAAAAAACATGTTTGCTTTAATCCCACAAATAACTATTTATTATACAAATGAGCATAAGGAAAGAACAGACTGTGTCACTGGCTGATACAGAGAACAAGGTACAAAATGAAAAATGCTAATTTATTTATTCATTTATTCATTCATTCATTTGTTTATACATAGATTTATACCCCATTACTTACAGAGTTTTATGTTTTTTATGTTTAGGCTGGTCATCTCACTTCACATCTTATTCTTAGAAACCCAAATGAGAGAGAACGTAGTTTATCAACAATATGTGTAATTTTATGTAAACTACTTCTTTTTTCGGTCTGTGAGTGGCTCAGATGTGTGGTGAACACACGTGTGCTGCTTGCTGGACCCCGTGAACATTATCCTCACTGTAACCACGGTTGTTTATTAGGACATTAGTATGATGTTATTATTTCAACACATTCAGGCTAATTTTACATAATCAAAGTAGCTAGAAAAATCTATTCCAAATATACTTTTTTTGCATGCTATGCATCTCACGGCGTGAAAGGACATTCTCACAGTAAATGTGAGTGTGTGAGTTCTTCTGTGAGTGTGTGAGATATACTGATCATGGATCATTTTATTTAAGGTCCATGATTAAGACAAAGGACTAAATGGCACTTTTATCATCCTTTTGCTTTCTGTTTGTCCTCCAATGTCCACTCTCTCTCTATCTCTCTCTATCCCTCTCTCTCTCTCTACCATCTCTTTACCTCTCTCTCCCTCTCATTTCCTCTCCCTATATCTCTTTCTCCCTATCTCTCACCCTTTCTCCTCTCTCCCTCTTTCTCTCTCACTCCTTCTTTCTCTCTCTCCCTCTTTCTCTCTCTTTCTCTATCATAGTGCTAGAGGAACGTTCCCAGCCCAAGTGGGTTCTGAAGCTCTGAGCTGGTGAATAATAGAACAAAGCCATGCAGGGCCTTCAGAGGATCCACTACACTCTCCTGCACCCCTCCGTCCGAGAGAGAGAGAGACCAAAAGAGAGAGAGAGAGGGAGAGAGAGAGAGAGGAGAGGGAGAGAAATGGACAGAGTTGGGTGAGAGAGACAGACAGAGAGAGAGAGAGAGAGAGAGAGAGAGAGACAGCCAAGATAGAGAGAAAGAGAGAGAGAGACAGGCGGAGAGGGAAAGAGAAGGCAAGAGAGAGAGAAAGAAAGATGCTTTCATGTCTGTTTTAGTTGCTCATGCTTCACCCTAAAAGTGAAGTATAGGGATGCAACGGATGTGTGAGAACCAAATGCCAGTGGCCGAGTCCAAAATGTAACAGTGCAGGAGATGATTTTACCGGTGTGAATTTTACAGAAATTCCACCACACCAGCAGGTAAGACACCTCCACTTTGAAGAAGGCCCTTTCTGATTTCAACGATAGTGATAGAAAATGGAAAAAGTCGTTTTGGTACGGAAATGCTGAATAAAGTTTATTCACTGTGCATTCCAATCAGCAGAGCCAACGTGAACCATCAGTCACGTCACCCTAAGAGCAGCCTGACAGGCGAGAGCCTCGGGGAACTCGAGCTGCACGAACCGACCCCAACGTCACGCTGGCCGACTGAAGTCCTGGCAGCTCTGGTGCGTCTTTGCCTGGTGACCGTCGACTTCATTAGAGCTGTCAGTCATAACCTTAGCGACAAAGCTGCAGCACGGGGCGCCCCGGGGCCTAATCAATCCTGCGTCCCGAGAAAGGCTTCATCAAACGCGTGGCAAACGCCTCAGCGGCCTGCCCGCAACGGTCGCCGCGGTGCTCGCTCATCACGTGATCAGCAGCGCTTCCCACCCATGCGACTTTGAAGTGAGGTAATGCAGCACCTTTGTTGTTTTATTCGGGTGTTTCCCTGCTGCCGCGGGCAACTGCGCCTGGCTCCCTCTCGCCCTCTCCTGGGAATGCCGGATGGTACCACGCTCCCGGTGTGAGGCCTGCTTTAGTCTCTGCTTGGGCAAAGTTCTGGTTTTGTACCGTGTTCAGGGCTCCGTTGAGGGATTGTTTGGGCTTTGGTGTGACCTTCTTTTCCTGTTCATGCGGTCAGTTCTCAAAGCGCTTGAAAAATAAATGAAGAGGGGCCCCTTATCTCCAACCTGGAGTCCTGGAACAATAACATATCCTCCATATTGTGTTCTGCATCTCGAATACATGGGGAACAACAAAAAAAGAACCCTCTAAACATAACAAAACAAAACATGGACTTCGAAGGAAAGCTGCCTTGCCAGAGTTCCTTTCAACAATATACAAGACCGGCTTTCCCAGTACCTTCCATGTTATTCCGAGCGTTTCTGCAAATATTTGGAGAGAATGAGGGGAGATGAAAAGAGCAGAAGACAATGAGGCTGGCGTGGCGCTGCGGAGTCCGCGGGCGCTGCCTCGTCCCGCCTTTGTGTCGGCTCCAGGACTTCCAAACACACTCTCGTCGAGTCCGGCCCCCGAGACAGGACCCTGGGCTCAGCGCCGAGTTGCTGAAAATAATGGGTGTAACAGTCAAAAAATCCGCCGTAGCCTTAAGACTTATTTAATTGGCGTATACATCAAAAATACGTATCGCCAGACTGGAGTTGACACCATTGTTTGATAGCTTGAGACATTCTTCTGCATTAAGTTCCTCAGCTCTTTCTGCCCTGTACAGTGTCTCTGTTCATGTATGATCAGTGTATTAATGCCTGTAACACCTGGTGTTTTATGGTCAGTGTAGTTCATAAACAAGCCAGTGGGAACATCTGCATCAGCATGTGCGTGGGACTGACCTGCTGCCTGCTATCTTCACACGTCAGCGGACTGAGGTGAGTCCTGAACAGGAGCGCCATCGAATTGTTCATATGGTGATATGGTTCCTTAAAAGGTTCTTCAAAAGAACATCATTCAGATATAAACTTCATTCTCAGTAGTATTCTGACTGTGTGATATCTCCACCTTTTCCATCTGGCATCTGCATTCTTTGTTAAGGATACTGAGGGATATCTCTATGTACATATATATGCACATATGTATACTGTATTTAGGCTCTTATCTGGATATCAATTAGAGCATGTGAACCAAATATACTTGTTATGTGAGCCAGTCAGAAGCCGATGAGCCCATCCTGAGTCTAATATCCCAGAAGGCAGGGGATTAAATAAACATGCTGCAGAATCAAGCTTGTTTTGGGATGTATTCAGAATTAGATAACACTTATTATCTTAGTGAATTAAGGACTTTCTAAGAGAAGGTGAGAAAACTTCAGAATAGCCATGAAACTGCTATCAAATCAAGTCATGCTCACTTGAGGCATTATTGAGGCACTTGAGCTGCTAGTCTAGGGTTTTCCACTTGAGGGCGCTGTGTATGGAATTGGAGATGAGAACAAAGGGGATCCTCAGTCTCCTGCTTTTCCAATTTGTATTTCAAGTCTGTTTCATTTCTCTCTGAGGGCTATTCATCAGTGAAGTTCAAAGAGCACTGTGTGTTTCTATTACTGTCTGCAAACACATCTCCGCAATTAAAGAATTTTACTGGAATTATTCACCAAAATATAAAAGCATAAATCCCCCAGAGTGACAGCAGCTCCAGGCACTCCAGCAAACCTTAAACATGACCTGGGACAACCAGAAGGAATGACATCTTAAACACTACCAGTTCTCATCACTGTAGTGGGATTAAACATCGCCAGTTCTCGTCACTGTGGTGGGATTAAACATTACCAGTTCTCGTCACTGTGGTGGGATTAAACATTACCAGTTCTCGTCACTGTGGTGGGATTAAGCATCGCCAGTTCTCATTACTGTAGTGAGATTTAGACTTTAGAGAAGCTCTTCTGTGCAGCCCAGATTACTCTCCCTCATAATGGGGTTAAAGTGTGCAGTTAGCGAGCAGTGGCATGATGTGTGTGTGTGTGTGTGTGTAACTGGACAAAGCTGACGTCCAAGCCAGGCCTCGGATTAACACTCAGCTCCTCCTCCCTCAGCAAACTCACTCCAGCCAGACAAGCAGGAGACTCGTCCTCGCCCCACACAGAAGTGGGGATTAGTTCTTTCCCCTCTCTCTTCTCTCTCTCACTCTTTACATTTCCTTTTGCTGTACAGTACATTTTGTGTCTAACAGCAGACAAAGGTGGCAGTACCAATCACCAAACGCGTTCTGCTAAGAGAGCGAGGCCATGAGGGAGTGGGAGGAGGGGGCGTGGCAGAGGGCGGGGCCAGGGAGGGGCTTGGGTAGGGCCCACGGTCAGTGTTAGGGGGCTTGTTGTGGTGCAGGTAATCCAGGGGGATCTGGCCTAATCTGTCACAGATACGTGGCTGAATAGAGCAGGCTGCTGAGCCACAACCGCGGAGCCAAGAGGGCCTGAAAACTGGATTACACCACTAGGGCTGCATTAACACACTGCTCTTATCTCTTAAACGCTCCCGAAAAACAGCTTTGCTCTGTGTGAAGGGAGTGCATGTGTGTGTGTGTGTGTGTGTGTGTATCTGTGTGTGTGTGTTCAGTAGAGGGTAAGAAGGCAGAAGGAGGATAATCAAAGCCCCTGAAGTCTTGGTGTGTATAAGGACCTGCATGGTTTCCTTCTCCTGAATTGGGGTTGCTGGGGCCTAAAAGCTCTCGTCTCCGCGGATCTTTTCTCACAGTGGATCCAGTTTCTGTGACTGGGCTCTCAAGTCCAGCAGCGAGTGACAAGCTTTCTGAAATCTGGATGACCGATTAGCAGAGATGTCAGTGCTCAGAGCTGTGTCAGCTCCGTCACTTCTGCAGCGTTTAGCTGCCTAATCCCAATTAACATGATGCGTTACGTGATTACTGTTGAAAAAGAGCTAATTGTCTGTTAGTTTGTGGATATATTAGGAGCTGTCACTCATGCTTGTTATCCTGGTTCATGCTCTGCCAATTTGAACAACCCTTCTACACACACACACACACACACAAATGTGGACACGCACGCACACGCACCGATCACATGAAAACTCCAGTTTAAACCATAGCTTGAGGACAGTCAGACACATACATGTTTGAATGCACCGACACGCTTGCTGACATACACATGCATGCACATGTGTTTGTGCAACGTGTCACATGGGGCAACAATTACTTCTTTCCCCCAAACTTGCCCCAGGATGTCAGAAACATTGATCTGTCAATTGATACACTTCGAATGACTCTAACAAACATAAACAAACAGCCAGAGCTCCTCACGCACCCTGACAAACATGAGGGCCCACATCCCTAACCACAACCCACAGGGTGGAGGGGAACACAGAGAGAGAGAGGGGAGAGAGAGAGAGAGAGAGAGAGAGAGAGAGAGAGAGAGAGAGAGAGAGAGAGAGATGCTCTAATGTTTATGTTTTGCAGATTAGCAATGATGAAAGAATGCCTTTTCATGTCTGGGCTGGAGGCTTCTCTCCCTCATGCCCCACCCGTGCAGTGCACACACACACACACACACACACACGCACAAACTTGGCTCTCCACACAGGAGAGACCTCCCGGATCTACTCTGTTCCTGCCAGTCCAGTCACGGTGGACTCCCCTGCAAACTGCAGTCTGCCTCTCCATTCCCCAGGCTTCTCAAAGAGCATACAGTGGAGCACGCTGTCCCCCGGCCTTTGAAAAGTCACCCCTGTCCCCACCAAGATCGTCTTCTCACCAGTGCTTATCTGAGCTCTTATGAAAGACACCCATTGTTCTGAGTTGTATGACTGTGCTCTCTCTTCCTCTGTCACTCCCTTCTGATCCCACTCTCTCTTTTTCTCTCCCCTGTCTCTTTTTCTCTCCCCTCTCTCTTTTCTCTCTCCGCTCTCCCTCCCTCTTTCCCAAAGCCATATGCTTGGCCTGATCCCCCCCTCCGCCCTCTCTCTCTCTATGTCTCTTCTCGTGGTGACAGGGATTATAATGGGTTTTATTCATGTTGGGTTCTCATACCAGGAGCCTCCGGTATCTCCTCCGGTATCTCCTCACCATTGCCTGCATCCATGACGAGTATCTGTGCTCCGCACCGCTCGAAACAGGATTCCGCTCCTTCCTCACTTAACCCTATTTTTTTCTCTCTCACTGATTCCGGACGTTTTGGCCGTGGGAATTGCAGGGCTAAGGCAGGGACAATTTGTTTCCCATTATTTTAATGCGCGAGAGACGTCTTCCAAAGCAAACACCGTTATTCCCAACCACACTGTGGCCTCTGGGACAGGCGCGTGTGAGTGGACATTCCCCACTCTGCGTCAGACGCACAGCGGGGGAGAGAAGAAAAAGGAGCTTTTTGCTGTAGTTCATGAAAGTTTAGGTGCAGTGGCACTGGTGAGTCACCCACGCTGAAGCTGGCCTTACTCCACCTGTAACCGGAGCGCTGAAAAGACACAGATTCAGCACTGCCCACTGTAAACACGAGGCATATTTAGAGTCATTGGTTTTCACTGGACTTCTGGGTTTGGGTCAGTTTGCTTTGCAAAATATACTACTAATTTGCAAAATATACGCTTTTTGAAAACGTTGTGTCAAAGGGCAGAATTGTCTCACCCTGATCCAGTGTGTTCACCTCATTTCTCCAGCAGGAGCTGAACCCTGGCAGAGCATATCTCACATGCACCATGGGAATCACCTCAAACTTCCGCTGTTAAGGGACGTCTAAGTGAGATAAGATAAGGCTTTAGCATTATCCTTTGTGAAGGTTTGTCATTCGAACTGGTTTTAAATGAAGATCATCATTCAGTGTTAGTAACAGATGCTCTGTACTGCTGTTCTGAGATCAGGTATGCTGTTTCTTGCAGGATGACACTGAAGGTTAAGATTAAGGTAATGAGTGCCACTTGGTCCTGAATGAAGTGTGAAAGAGGAAACAGAGGCCGATTCTGCTGGCCTAAATGTGATTTAGGGATCCAGCTCTCCAAGACTGTTGGGCCCTGGAGACTGTTGAGGCAGCTCCGCACCATGTTATACGGGATTCCTGACAGGCTCGTCCAGGTTCAGGGGGTGTTTAGGTCTAGGCAAAATACACCCCTCTACGCTAATCACGCTCTCGAAGAAACGGCGTTGGATTACAAAGTCTCGCCACGTCCCTCTGACCCCCAGGGCAGCTGGGAAGGCAGGAGAGGCGCAAATGGCTGCCGCCTCGGTTCAACGACACCGTGACAGGGACTGCAGATGTACGCGCCCGAGCGGCGGCGTGTTCCGCACCCACGTAACGCAGAACAAATGTGAGCTATTAACAGCAGATGTGTGCATGTTTCAGTTTGTACATGCATGTGTTGACTACATGACTATGGTCATCTTCGTCTCAAAGGGCTCGTACTGGAATTCAGACTCGGAATGCAGCTTTTGTCATGTGTGGGTCACAGCAGAGGACCTCAAGAATGGATGTGACTCGGTTCTCAACGTTTGGAGTTTTGTTTTATTTGCAGTGTCTCCCCCTCTCCTCTACATCTGTGCCAGTACTTTACTGATCCCATGAAATGGAGGGGATAATAATACTGATGTGCAACAACAAAGCATTAAGGATGAACGCATAAATGTATTAAAAGAGACATATTGTGCTTTTATGGTTTTTCCATTTCTTTTAGAGCGTTATATAGTTTTTTGTGCGTGTAAACAGTCTGTAAAGTTACAGAGCCCAAAGTACATGCCAGAGTGAGTAACTCTCCCAAAGTAACCACTTTTTACAACACTGCCTGAAACGCCTCTTTGGAATTTCAGCCGTTATCTTTGTTACGAGATGAAGCAATTTTGTAACACTCCACTCCACACTGCCAGCCTGCTGGCAAGCTTGGTCTGCCCTCAAATAACACACAGCAAGTACTGAAAGGTTCCTGGGAACAGTTCAGATTTGGGTTACGGGTTACAGAAGATTCTTGCTTACAGGTTCACAACCTGTATGCATTGTTATTTGTGGATGTGATGTTTAAAGAAAACAAGGTCACTACTACGAGCGTTCACGGTTTTGCAGCTAAGAGAGTGTGCTCATTTGCTAAGAAGGCTAATTTGAGAACTAATCTTACCGTGCAGACCCACTTTTACTTAAATTGTGTGGAAATATGGAAGTGTTTTTTTTTCTATCACTACATGTCAAACATTGTGAGGAGGTAGATTTATGATTACAAGCTGTAATGTTACAGTCACAATCCACTGCAGGCTTCTGCTAGCTGAGTTTCTAATGTCCACTGTATTTTTACACATGTATTATACTCAGTTCTCCCCGCCTGCAGAGAACTCCATGTCTGTTCACAGGACTGCTAACAGCCTGGAAGCCACCAGACACCAGTCATGATTTCTAACATTTCAAATACAATAGTGTTTAGAGCTGCTCAGGAGAGAATGGTCTGTCTGAAGACTTGCAAGACAGTAGTAGAACATGTAGGGGCAGGATCGCTCAGGTGTTTAACCAATCAGAACAGATGGAGTGTGTTGACCAATCAGCAGGCTGGGCTTATCAGGAGGGGAGATCCAGCAGCTATAACAGAGTTTTTCAGACAGAGGGTAAAAACAGATGTACAGTATGAGAGAAATAATGTGTTTTTGGAGCAGTGAAGCATGTAAATCTATTATAGCAGACCCTCAAAATAAAATTATGAACACTGAAAATGAGCATAATAGATCCCCTTTAAACGTCAGTGAATTGAAGTAAAACAGTAGAGCAGACGCCTGTGTTCAGTAGAGCATTATCAGTCTCCAGCGCCCATGCTGTGACAGAGGCTGTGTGCTGACAGTTGGCCAGATAATAGTGAAGGGATAAAGGAAACCTCAAAAAAATGAATAATGAATAAATAACAGAGTTTAATGTAAATAATACTTACCTAAATGCCCTTGGAAAGACACCATCAAGACTTGTGGTGAACTCTGACATGTTTTTTTCTCTCATTTTTTTTGGCTTTGAAAATGTATTATCCCTCACAGATGACAGAAGGAGGCTTGAAGAGTCTTGAACGCTACGCTCGCCAGTAACATCAGTCAAAATCACTGGAACCATATCACAAACACCCCCCTTCATTTATTACCCAGCATATGTGTTTCCTCAAAGCACAGTGCGTGCTCCTTTGCTGTGGCTATAGCTTAATTCAAAGCAGCAGCAGAGCATGCCCAGTACAGGAGCTTGGCGACTGTGTTCCTGGCAACAGTCTCCCTGACGCCCAGCGCCGATGGCCCGGCTGATGAGACCCCCCCCACCCCACGGTCCTGTCCAGGGCCTGCAGCCTGACCTGAGCGCCCTTATCTGCTCAAACTGGGCTGGTGAGGGGAGCTTTGATAGCGAGCGTGGCAGTGCAATCAGCAATCCCACAGGAGGGCCGCAGGACGCGTCCAGGGCTCGGCTAACGGCCACCCAGACGGCCGCGCTTCCTCAGGCCTTCATCTTCCTCTCGTCCCGCGCGGCTCATCCCAGGAGGTCACGGCAGGGTCGCTCAGTGAAGGCGGAGAATCTCCACCTGATAAAGCGTTATCAGCAACCAGGAATCTGCACTACCCTTGTCAGAAAAATAAATATCATTATCTGAGAAACAATGAGGTCCCATGTGTATGCAGCTTACCTGCTGTGGTGGGACAACCGTGAAACCAGCAAAGACCAGCACTGAAAATGTGGGTGGGTTCTTATTTGCTGTGTTTTTCACATTGTTAAAAATAACCCCTAGCATGCATATAGGAAAAAATATATAATTTCTTTTTTTAATGTAGTGAAGTGCACAAGGTTTACAGAGAAGCAGGACATTTTGAACACGTCTTTCATCAGCTGTGCAAGCAACATGCTTCTTTGCACAACTGACGAAGGACCTCTGTCCGAAATGTCCTGTTTCTTTGGAAACCTCGAGTACTTCACATTTTAAAATATCTCTACTGTTCTACAACAGTACACTGCAGTTACTCATCTGGAATATCATCAGGTTTACATATATTTCTACCTTTTTATTTGTACACAAGCATATTATTTTGAAGGATAGTAAATTCAGTTAATTGTCTACGGGAATCATATGTTTCAAAGACAGCGAGTGATAAAATCTATTATACTTTCAATTTGATATGCTTTTAACACCCTCAAGCATACATTACTTAAGAACATATAAATGAAATACGCTGTATTGTGCTTTAAATCTGACCTCACCGAACCACCACTGCCCTGTGGTATGAAATGAAATCCTACCATCCTAATGCTAAAATGATACTCCTCTATTTTACATTGATATGCGCAAAATTGGTTCGTGTCCCGTCGCTCAAATGCGCTTTCTCTCCTGTAGGTTGCGGTATATGGGCGCGCTCTCTATTTTGTGCTTTTCCGGACCCTTTGATGTTCCTGCTTTAATTTGGAACTTTAATGGAATCTGCGGCGTGGAGCAGAGTGGTTCGCCGTCTATCGGCGGTGGCATCAGAGATCCCGCGGTTCGCGCTGGGCGAGTGGGGGCGGAGCTTGCCGCGAAACAATGGCAGCGCCCAGAGGCTCTTCCACACGCTCATCACCAATGCAGATGCACGAGGCGTAGACTGGCAGCAGCCAGCTCGCGTGGCTGACAACGCCGCTTTGTTTTGATCGCGGTGGCACCAACAGAACGAATCCCTTCATTAGCCCCACTTCACCCATCCCAACGTACACCAACATCCTCCAACACCTGAAATAACAAGAACCATGCTTCAGAAGCCGGTCACTAATGAATGCTAAATCTTAGTTAGCTTAGTTAGCTTGTGTGGGCCATGCTATCTGCACGGCGGTTTGTTCACGAGGACCAAATGCGTCCGCCCGCGTCGGGGCTGCCAGGAAATCAAAGCAGGTGTTTCCCTCTCCCCTGAAACGGCAGCAGCCACAGCGGTGTGCTCCAGGGCGAACGCGTTATGAGGCAGCGACGATAAAAGTCTGGCCGTAAATCAATTCTCCATCCGTTTCAAAGACATATTTCATATGTATGTCTACCATTTAACTAGGAGCGCAGTAAAAAAAAAAACGCTTTGCATCTTTGAGGAAAGCAGACAGGATCTGCGGCCCATGCGGAATTACCCCCTCAGACATATATTAATACAGTATTCAAAGCCATTGGAAGTCAAGTTCAGACACAATGCGAGTTGGGGAAACCCCGGTGTCTTTGAGAGTTTATGTGCTAATCTAGCTAACGTACATCTCCTCGCCGCTGTCTGCAGTACAACAGGAATGTATCTAGTAAATCCTATATGAAGAACGGAGTGGAATAAGATGTGTTTCTGTATTTAAAAAATATTGCAGTATATTTTTGTAGGCCTATAACCTATTCCAATCTGTAATACATGATGTGACAATAGAATATATAGTGTTCTATTGCTGAATGAAAGTTTATTTCTAAAATTTTAATTATATACTAGGCCAGTAAGTAGGATAATGTATACTAGTCTGATCTTAGGATAATGTATACTAGTCTGGTTTTACTAGTCTGTATACAAGTCTGATCACATAAATTAAATTTAATTAGTATTCTTGTGCTTTCTTAATGGTCATATAAGAGACAAATGCAAAAGTGAATAAAGATGTATGTTCTTTTATGTGCACTGCATATTAGTAAACAGAACTGTCATTGGAAAAAAGCACCATTTTCCTGAATCTTAATCTTATGATCTCAAGCTTCTAATTTACCTCCACTGCTCCATGTTTGTACTGCAGACAGTTAAATGTCACCAATCTTGCCTTCACCACTGCATGTGCAGATCTGCTCCTCATGACCCCCCCACTCCCCATTTTACCATACTGTGATTGTAGCCCACTATTAAGATTATAACAAAATAATGCTTTTATAATAATCTATATTTATTTATTCATTTATTTGTTTATTTTGCTGAATATATAAAAAATTGTTAATAACTTATACAAAAATTCAAAGAAAAAAATCTGTGGTGTAATTGAACTGTTTTTTTTATTGTGATTATACAATACCATTTTGAACCTCAAACTGGATGCAGTTCTGTGGAAGCGTGTTGCATTTCAGCCAACCACATTTTAGTGAAACATAATAACAGCATTGTTGTAAAACACTGTGAAATGTGTTGATTAAAAAAATGTTGGAATTTTCCTTTAAACGTAGGTCAAATTCACTATCAGTTTATATTGTTTCTTCCCAATACCACTTCACACATATCTCTCAACCTATTATTAAAGTGTTTATTTCTTTAATAATCCACCCCCCCCCCCCAACCGAGCACAGTTTTTTTTTTTTAGCTGTTCGGATATGACTCAGAGAAGTGGAAGAGAGGGATGTTTAACAGCCATGAAGATAACGCACATGAAGGTAGATGAGGACTTTAATAGCATCGAGTAGTTTACCAGCCTTATCCAGCAGGAAGACCAGGCTTCATCTGTGCTTTGATGTGCTGACTTGCTCAGACCTTTCTGCAGATCACACACACACACACACACACACACACACGCACACACAACAGAACATACAAACACCCACACATACACACACGCGCACACAGCTCACTCTTTAAGGTGAAAATTTCTACAGTGTTTATATACCAAATACAGTATTATACACAAACCTAATGTATAAAGTATAACACCATCTTAATTGCAGCACTGCTATTCTGCAGTAAACATGGAAACAACATTTATTTGATAGTGCAAATTCATCCTGGCTCCTTCTGCTATGAAAATCAGATGTGTTTGTTACTTTTTCTTAATAGGTTTGTTTTTCCAGGTTGTTGACCCTGGCTCTGATGTAAGACCCAGACACTCTCACATCAAAGCACTGATCCTTTCTTTAGATAGATTTCTATCACTAAGGAGGATGGTGACTAGACAGCAATCAATAAAGCATTTCTCTTTGATGTTACAAAAATGATGGCAAATTTCATTGAGGCCAATTACTCACAAGATTTCATTATGTGCCATCATATCAGTGTGTAGCTTTAAGACTGCTGAAAATGTAGCCCTATGCTACAAGGCATAATTCTTGATCTTTTTTTTTTTGGGTTGTAAAAAGTATGCTGGAGAGAGCAATCTGCACCTACATGGGTACCACTTTGCACTGGCATACAACACACACACACACACACACACACATATGCACCAACCACTTAGATACGGGCTCTAAGACACAAGGCCGTGTTTGCAGTCTGTGCACTACACAGAATCCAAACACACTCACTGAGGGTTCAGGCAGCTTCAGAGGCACCCTGCGCTCGCGCTGGAGGCCTGCACCAGCAGAATGTGGGACCATTCAGTCTCTCGTCCCCGAACCCACACAGACATCCCCGAGCTGTAATAGGGGCCACTTGTCACCCCGCTGCCCTGTTCTCAACGGGCCACCCAAAATCCCTGGGCATGGGGGTGGAGCTGGGGGGTTAGCTACAGGTGTAGATCTCATTGATAAATGTTATGTGCTTTCCAGTAAAGTGATCCAAAACCTGTCTGGTCGGCAGACCTTGTTCTGGGACCTCATTTGAGCACGGCTGATATCATTATTAATATGTAATCAGCGAGTTATTCATTTCTCCACTTGAATGTGGCAGTACACAGACCCTTCAGATCTGTATAATGCAGTGGAAATACCACTTTCTTGCCAGGTGCTCCAAACTGCACTCAGGGTTTTCTTTTCAGAATGAGTAGAATATTCCATTACATTGGTGAATTATATACGAATACAACATTATGCAAGGACCTTCCTTGAAATACTGGATGAAAATAATTTATTTTTTTCAATTCTAGTGTCTAAAATAACAAAGAGGTTCAACACAAAGGAAGTGCTTTAGTGCTAAAGGTGAACTAAGACTCACTCCGTCATGGGGATTTTAAAAGACACTTCATGCAGGAGCTCTCTTTGAAGCCTGGGGAAATACCAGTCATTAATGCTGCCTTAAAGTAGGCAACTGGTCACTCAGAACTCATACCTTCCATCTTGTGAATTGTGCAGAAGTAAAAGGAGAAACACAAACACAAAGCCACAGTTGAGTGTGGGGTACAGTTGCTATTCCCTACTTTCTCTTGTACTTCTGTCGAATTGGTCCTGTTCATCTTTTTAACCTTGCAAGATGTGAGTGTCTGCTTTGCTTCTACTGATGCTTCAGGAGCTGGTATACACACACACACACACACACACACACACACAAAGCTCACAGGTGGCTGGCTCTGTTCCAGGACACAGATATGGAGGCTACGTCTGAATGAATCACACACACATACACACATAAAGGGAGATAATTCCCCTCGCCCACATAAAAGAGGCAGGCAGTGGGCGGCTTGCCAGGGCTCAGCTACCTGGAGACAAAGGAGCTGCACCTCCGGGGGGTTAGAGATGTTCATCTGGGATCCTGCATGCTGATGGATGTTGTCTACTGAATGTGTGTGTGTGCGCGCCCGTGTTTGTGCGCGCGTGTGTGAGTGTGTGTGTGTGGCTGCCTGTTAGCGGTGTGTGCTTTCGGCGCACTGCTCAGTCGCAGTTTGCAATTAATCCAGCCATTGCCCGGGCCTCCCTGTGGGGTGGGCTGGCCTGTGCTAGGACTGTCATTGATCCCGTCAGCGGGGGAGCACCTCTGCTCCACACGCTGGCATTAAAGCCAAGGAACCCGGGGAGCCCGCTGCACCGCCCGCGGGGACTCTCGAATGGCAGCTGGGAGAATAAAAGCCTCAGGCTTGGTCACTGCATGGAGACATGCGCTAGAATTTTGACCAGAAAATGGTTCAGTCCATGGTAGACACAGGCAGGGCAACATAAGGCATAGTTTTTGTAAGTTTTTGGAAAATAAATAAACACATAAACAAATAAATAAACACATAAACAAATAGACCTCAGCATGAGAATGGCATAAAGTTACTGATGTTAATTCAGCTTGGTGCTAAACACTTGCTAAGAGATATAAATTTACACCATGTTCTGTTAACCCTTTACAGTGACTCTCTTTAACCCTTTGAGAAACTGTGCTGTTCTACTTACAGCTGACCAAGTTAAATGCTTGATCCATGGGTACACTGAACATTTTAAATGAGTGTAACTTAACAAACAATTATTACATTATTATCAGTATAAATACTGACTGCGTGTCTAAATACTGTATACAAATAAATAATTACGTAATAACTAAATCTCTCTAAAGCTACAGACCAGCGTCCCTTGCTGCAGTTCTCGAGGAAGCGCAGAACTTCATGGTTTTCTGCTCTCTCTGCTCTGCTGATCCAGATCTAATTACCAAGCCCTAGTGAGCTGAATCAGGTGTGGGGATGCAGCCTCGTGACGCACCCCCAGACCAGGACTGTACCTGCCATGATGCTGTGCTCGTTGGGCTGCGGGGAGAGAACCTCTCACTGTTGTGGGTCCTAATGACGATGCACACAAATGAAATAAACATAGAAGCTCCTCCTCGCATGCGCGGCTAATGGGGAAATGGCGTGCGGAGAGAGAGTGCAAGAAGAGCTCTGCCTTATAGTGAGTGTTGCTGGAGCTTGCTGATTGTGCCTGTCTGAGTAAGCTACAGAGCATTTCTAATGGGTGGGGGTGGAGGGGGAGCATGGCAGGGAGCTTATCTGCACCTCTGTGCTGCGTAGCTCTTAATTAAAACCCCTATCAGTGTCTTTGAAGTTAACGAGTCAGTTGGGTTATGGAAAAAAATGCGGTGGAGGGGTGGATGGGGGATCTTTCGATGTACGGATGATTTTTCCACCTCTGATTGGTTTTCCTTATCCAACTGTGTGCTTTCTGTCTGTAGGATTATGGGTAATTCAACAATATCAGCCAAAATGGGCCCAACCTAGAGAATATTCACCTTAATTTGTTCTTAAATATAGCAAAATGATAATTATAAGCAGAGGCACTAAAATAAGCAATGTGCACACACGCGCGCGCGCGCGCGCGCTACACAAACACGGCAGCTGCGCTCATCATGTAAACTGAATGGGTTTAATCTGATCTTGACTGCTGTTTCTGGGTTTAGCATGATCATCTCTCTGCGGGCTGAGTGGTCCTTCATATTACAGGCAGACATTAGAGGGCCGTGACCGATCTTCAATTAGCCCCGTGCTGTCCCGGACAGTAGCCGAGCGAAGCTTTTCACATGTATTACACTGCGAGTGTCGCACACTCCACAACTCCCACTGTCGCTGGGAATCGGAGGGAATTCACTGCTCACCAGAGCTGGATAACCGAAGGAAGATTAACCTGAATAAATCAATCACGCTGCAATTTTATATATCAGGACGAACAAGACCAACAAAGTGTTACTATAGTAACAGCACAACTGCAGCATATCTGGAAGAAAATAAAATAAATCAGCTCAGCTGTTACATCACGATATTTCGTTACAACGATGTGATCAGGTGACGTAGAGAAGTAATTAATAATGCTCTATAACATCAGTGTCCTTAATTACCCTACAAGCAACGCAATGCCAAAAATAAGAAGGAAAAAAGGCCCCTTCAGATTTTATATGGGTGAGAAGCCAAAAATAAATCATATTTTATGGCTCCGATTAATGAGATGAAAGACATTTCGGCACATTTGTCTTCCATATTTACGCGTGCTAGTTCCCTCTACGCGACAAGCTCCGTGTTCTATTCTTATGCTAATAGACGATCGCCGTGGCCATATGCTGTCACTCTTTTAAATGCTAATTAAGAAACGTTTAGAGAGCGGAGTGCTTTATTCTCGCCGCACACGACATGCGCTAAGAGCGCGGCAGTGGAGAGCCCTCTGGAATCACACGTGCGCCATAATATTTCGCCTCGCAAACAAAAAGATATTTGGTGGATTTTGCAGACCACGTCATTAGCATGACGACAAGAGAAAAGTTTGTGGCTTTCAGGAGCTCAAAACTTGCCTACGTGCATTGACTTCATAAGTAAATTTTTCCCTCCCCAGCGCAGTTTAAACAGGACTGTCTTCAGTTTCTTTGCCTTAGTGTGCCCATATAATATACTTCTCTCTCTGTCTCTCTTGCTTTGTCTCTTAGCTAAACTTCAGAGGCATACTGAAAGCTTGCTTTTATTTCTCCTGTTTTCTCCAACATCCTTTTCATTGTTTCCTGCCTTCAAAGTCAGTTTCTCCCCTCCCCTTCTGTATTCTCTCCACCCCTGAAGACCCCAGTGCTTCACTGAGATGGATGAGGCTCTTCCATGGTGCTTTATTCCATAGCGTTGTTGATTTCTTTGCCTGCTTCAGTTGAGTGAACTTCAAAAGGGCATCCAAAGGTGTGAGACACCTTGATGTCACCAGCAATAGATATGGCATCTCTCTGAGGGACATACAAAGAAATATTCTAGAGTCTGCTGTATAGGATGATAAAACTTTAATGAGGTGGGAAAAAAGAAATGTGTGTTCTGAAATGTGACAAGGTCTTTCCTGAAACAGAATGCAGCTTCTTTGCATGATTCTGAGTTTGAAGTTATGAGTGGAGGAAACTTCATTGGTTTAAACCATTTCAGGTAGCACAGATGCTACTGCAACATCAACAAGCCCCATCCCACAATACAATAGTAAACGCCCTCTGGACTTGCCAGCATTTCAGTTTTGTTTTTTTTTTACTTTTGTGAAATACTCCCCACTCAGCAGAAAATATCTGCGACAACCTGAAATTAACATTAAGTCTGGAAGTCTAAAAACATGGCCATCAGGGGGACACTTCAAAGAACCAGGTGCTTCGTCCTGGAATTGATCCGTCTAGCTCTCCTCCGGACTTATGTGGGGCTTCGGAAAGTGACTTCTTTCCATCCAGAAGCGTGTTTCTCCACAGTGTCTCCGGAGAGTCACGTCCGCCTGGACATGGAA
Source organism: Sternarchorhynchus goeldii (assembly GCA_028565775.1). Lineage (NCBI taxonomy): Eukaryota > Metazoa > Chordata > Actinopteri > Gymnotiformes > Apteronotidae > Sternarchorhynchus > Sternarchorhynchus goeldii. Next base: position 762,244 of record JAOXYF010000009.1, read on the forward strand.
GTTCTTGCGAAAACCAGGCTTTGTTCTGGGGAGTCTTCGCCAACCCCCCCTCCCGCGCCCCTCCCGGGGGCCATCTAGCCGCGGCTCCTGCATCAGCGTAATTGGATATCATTACGCAGCCACAATGCGTCTTGACAGGGCCTGGGCTCCATAATGGAGCTGAATAGTGGCCCTCCACTTCAGCGTGTGCCGCCTGCAGAAGAAGGGTCTGGGGAGTGGCTGAAGAACGGCCCAAATTGAAATGAAGTGGAGATTTCCTGTCCATAATGCCATTGGTTGGCCAAGAAGGGCGAAACCGCCGTAGATTATTGGCTTAGACACAACCACTCTTGTGTTTTGTCTTTTTTTTGTTGCTTCTTTTTTAAAAAAATTTTCTCTTTTTTTGTTTTGTTTTGGCTGAAGTGGGGTTGGGGTTGGGGGGTTTGCCTCTACACTTCAAAAGAATTTGTAACAAACCTAATTCATCTGAAGCGTAGGATGAGCTGGTAAGAAAGATGAAAGATGAAAGTCTGTTGGCATGGAAACTGAAAGCACATCAGTGCTTGGTGGTACACAAAAGGCAGGCAGTGATGCTGTGTTGTTGCCTCGCTGAGAGAGACCTGGAAAGGTTTTAAGTGGTATCATGGAATCGGTAAGAAAATTACTCAATTAGGATTATGTAGAAAGTTCAATTTGATCTTATTTTTGTACATTATAAGGCAGTGCATCATATTGGGATTTAATTTGCTTAACTTTGCCTATTGTTTATACTGAAATATGAATAAATCCAGTTTGCACATTCCTGTGGAATGAAGAGATGTGTCTTTTTTGGTGTTATTTTCAGATAGATTTTTATCAATCAGTAAAGTAATTAATAAATTATACCTACTTCACAAAGAGAAGTGAGTAATCTCTCCCACTCTCTCTCCCATCCTCTCTCTTTCTCTCCCTCTGATCACAGGTGTCAACTGTAAGAGTTAATTGGAGAGTGCATGTGATCTCTGAGTGGGGAATTCCAAAGCTTAAGGCTGTGCTGGCATCCACTATAGCACAAAGCTCATGGTAGTTTAATATCTCTCTCTGTCTCTCTCTCTCTCTCTCTCTCTCTCTCTCTCTCTCTCTCTCTCTCTCGCTCTCTCACTCACTTACTCACACTCACACTCAGACACACACACACACACACACACACACACACACACACACACACATATTATTACTGCTTAGTTTCAGTGGTAATATCACACACCAGTGCACCAGTGAAAACATACAATCTCACTTTGCTGCTGACCACATGAAACATTCTCCCACAAATACAGGCTTGCACCTTGTCATTTTCCATTACCCACCACTTGGGCTAAAGTGGCTGCACTAGTTATTACACGGATGTTTTTAGGCACTGAACAAGATCAGGATGTGTGTGTTTGTATGTTTGTATGTGTGCTTGTGTATCCCTGAACCCATATATGTGTTTGTGCATCTGTGTGTGTGCATGTGTGTGTGTGTCAGAGAGAGAGAGAGTGAGAGAGAGAAAGAAACAGAGAGAGAGAGAGAGAGAGAATGAGATGATTTTCCTTTAACATTTTAAACACAGTGAATAGAGCACAATGCTATATAAAAAGAACACCATGCACAGAAGTTACTAAACCACCACAATCAGTTTGACATATCTCTGCGTATCAATAGATTTTCTACTCAGTTCACCAAGTCTCTTCTGCTGAGGAGTTTCCTCTCTCTATAGCTCTGGCAGTGCCATCCTCATGCAGTGGTTTCAAAGGCCCTTGCTGACATGTTGTAAAGTCACTGAAATATTCATTTGTAAACATGGGCTAAAAATACAAATGAAATCAGAGAAATTGTTCTGCTTGTCAAACCTGATGAGCAGAACACTAAACAGAAAAACCTGTGAGCACCTGTGCCTGTTTGTAGGGGGTTTCAATGCCTTACTTCCATGAAAAGCAGATCAGAATAATATCTTCTTTCACTATCGAAACAGTCTGGACCACGATCACCACACGGCTTCAAGTACAGACTTCAAGATTGTCAACCATGCATGACAAAGGCAACAAGGATAGATGTGACTTCAGAGGCCCTAGTTAGAAATACCGCAGACCAGAACTCTGTTTCACACACACTCTTATACAGAGCGACTTACAATTTCAAGCAATTTACAGAGGTAGATAAATATAACATTAGGAGCCTGGCCCAAGGACTATTACTGATACAATAGATGGGGTTCAAACCTCAGGCCTCCATGGGAATACCAGCAGCAGCACCCCACTAGGACATCATACAGAATAAAGGTCTGGTATTCTTCTGTATGTGAAATTAATAACACATTTTATAATGTTCGCAGTACACCTCTTTGAGCGCACTGAAACAACATTTTCTGTGTAGAAATGTTGACAAAGAAAATGTACACACATAGACACACACACCAATGCTTGGAGCATCATAACCTTTCGGTACACATATATATTACCTGACCAGACTCTCTTAACATGATGCCCAATATCCACATCCCTCTCTCAAATGTTTCTTTGAGAGAGACTTGTGTGTGTGTGTGTGCGTGTGTGTGGAACAGTCCATTGTAGCGATGAAGATTTGGCCCTGGAAAAGAACAGCCAATGAAACTGTCCTGTGTGTATGAAATACACCGTGTCTCTTAACCTCAGAGAACAGAATCTTCATCCCTCTCTGTTTTATCTCCTCAAGGACTACAGTTCCTGAGAGAAATGACTTGATGTTGTGCAGCACTATAGGGCCTAGTAGAGGCGAGGCAAGGAGAGGCTGTTCAGGCCATGCTAAAGGAGCTCATTCTGGAGACCTGAGGAGGAGATTCTAGGCCCCGTTTTAGAGCCCAGGGGGGATTTCTTTGGAATCTTTTTTTTCTTAGAGCTTCTTGTTGGAGCCAAGAGGAGGATCGAAGTGGGCCATTAGTTTGTTTTAAACAAATAGTCTTTTAATTGTTTTGGGATTGTTTTGTTTTCATTGGGGTTTCTGTGCTGCCTGCACAGGCTGGAGTTAATCCAGACCCCGTGTGGGGTTGATCGTAGGGCTCTCAGACCAGGCCCTAGGACCCCCCACCAAAGCCAAGGGACTTTCCCCATACTGGCTCCCATTAATCACCCTCTCTTTGACTTGCATACACCATTCTTCTTTGCCATTTTTACTTTCCTGCTTTCTTTCTTGTCCTCCCTCTCTCCCTCCCTCCCATCTCTCTTTCTCCCTTTCCAATTATCCTTCATTCTATTTCCTGTATCTCTCCCCTTCCTCCTCATCCCTCTATCCTTCCTTCTCCAATTTTCTTTCTGTCTCTCCATCACCCCCTCTGTCTCTATCACCCCCTCCCACC
>JAOXYF010000009.1:765674-779861 GCA_028565775.1 Sternarchorhynchus goeldii
GGAAACCTCCCCATCACTGACACCATTATCGTTACAGTCGCCTCAAGAACATCAACTCCTGCTCCAAGGTAATCTCTCTCTCTCTCTTCCCCTCTTTCACTCCCCTTCTATCTCTCTCAGTCTCTCTCCCCCTTTCTTGGTCTCTCTCCCTCATGGTGAAAACCAGGCCCAGCTCGGGCGGAAGCCCTGACAGCTGCTGCACTACCTAGCCCTGGTCTTACCCCAGCCCTGGTCTTACCCCTCTTCCATCCCCACACGGAGAGTGCGGCCCTGGCACGGAGGCTCAGGTAGGCCCTCGGGCCCCTGCTCTGGGCCTTTAGCTGGCTCCCAGCCGCTACTTCAGCGTCTGTCTACGCACGCTGCCTACTCAAGGCTGTGTTCCAGGCCCTTAGGGTGTGCTTCATATCAGAGAGGAGGAGTAGACCCGAGGACCTCAGCTGTCAAAATATATCCTCCTCTAACAAATGAACGAATTGACCATTGACTGAGAGTTCTCTTATAAGCTTTTTAAGCCTTGTATCTGTTAAGGACGTGGAGTGTTTTTTTTAGGACCATGAGAAAGTCTTTATTCAACAGAGAGTGAACAGAAGAGACCTTTATAATCTGTTAGCCTCCGCAGGAGGTGGGATGTTGTCGTCCCTAGGAGCCAAGGATAGGGAGATACATGCTGAGTCTCAGAAAGCACTGCCAGTGTGTGTGTGAAGCAGTGACACAGATCAGTCTTATTAGCGCGCACGTACGAGTGTTTGGGGGCGTGCACACCTGTGACAGCCTAGCAGATACACGGGGTTAATCCGGCCTTCCTCAGAGAAGAGCACTGCGGGAACAGGACAAACCGTCTGTGGAGTTTGAGCAAGAGGAAAAAGAAGAGAGAGAGAGAGAGAATGAGAGAGAGATGAAGACAGGGAAAAAGGCTACAAGAAATGACTTGAGAGAAAATGACATTATAGATGATTCTTGCATATGAATCGAGTAAAGAAGAAAGAGAACTGAAAATCAGAAGGTCCCAGAGCTCAAGGATCCAACGTTGGAGAGATGGGTGCTGATTGGACAGCTGAGATAACAAAGATAATCAAACTGATATGGATCATTCACTCTGTGTCCATGACAACTTTGTTCTGAAGAAACAGCAGCAGCAACAGGGCAGCTAGAGGTGGACAAACACCTTCAGACCTGCTTCCTCGTTGTTTCAGAGTCCTTGCTGTTTCCATCTTGTTTGATCTCTCTCTCTTTCTCTCATACTCTCTCTGCCTCTCTCTTCCTGTTTCTCTCTCAATCATCCTAGTGTCTAGGGAGGCAGATCAGAGCTGGCCTGGTCTTAGAGAAGCCTCTTCTCTCACACTCTCACCCAGCTCACAAACACACACACACACACACCATCACTGTACTATTGCCTTTCATCTGTTGCCAGTGCAGGAATGACCCATGGGGGGTCAGCCTGACTCAACCCTCCTCAGGTTGGCACGCCATGTTCAACTGGCACCGCCTTGCCCCTACCCGCGAGGCGTCCAGCTGGCTCAGGGGGCGAGGCTGGTAAACACAGCCTCTGCACTGTTGTGAGGCAGTGGGCTAATTAACCCAGAACAGCCAGGATCTTTCCCTGTGGAAGAGCATCACATCAAGACTGTCGCTCCCATGTCTGAGTACCTTGCCACAGCTGCGCACTCTACTGTTCCGCTGTGTCGTGTCGCTCCGATGGGACATCCAGGCATTCTGCTTTTCCTGTCCCGCTCCTGTCCCGCTCCCGTCCCGCTCCCGTCTTGTTCTCGTCCTGCTCTGCCTCCACTAAAAGCTCTTTTTCTGACAGCAGCTTGTGGAGAATGGCAGCGGGCTCTGCTTTGGGTGATGACCGCCTTTCATACGGCAGGAGAAAAACACACTGCAGTGTGGCACGGCAGGTGGGAAACCCATGCCCCACCCCCGTCCATTATGCCCTGCCCCTTATGCCCCGCCCCATCGTGCTGCACTGCACCAAGCATCCTCTTGCGCCGCTCTCCTTTCCCAGCACCCTGCGTCTGGCATCGTTCCTTCACCAGTGACGGCGAGCGCCCGCCGCCAACGTCGTTGCGGCATCCGTTCACATGCAGGAGATGGGGTACTCACTCCTGACTCCACCTTTCCAAGTTTAGGGAAGCTACCTTAAGCACAAAATCATACAACCAAATACTGAACTGTCAGGTGCATGAGCAGTCCCTTCTCTCTCTCTCACTCTCTCTTTCATATCCCAGCATCTCTTGCAAAAATGTTATTAATATTTCAACAGTCTGTTCTGCATTGGGTTCATCCTCCACTCTATATCTGTTTAACAATAAACGCAACTTGTTCGTCTCCCCCTCTCCCCCTGCAGTTGCTTTTTCGCCCCTCCCCATGCATGTATTTCTCTGCTCTTTATTCCTCTCCCTCTCTGTAAGACGAGTGCTCTTTCCATTCCACCATAGAGGTAGCACTCTCTTTCATCATAGCTCGGTGTTGATGTCATACCATAACACGGATGCATTTCAAGCCCTTATTTTGGCCGTGTGCATTAAACCAAGTACACTTTAAAAACATTCGCAGAAGAGCATGCTGGGAAAACAAAGCAGAAAGGAAGTAGAAAGATCCTTCATGGTTCCGGTATTGCAGAATCAGGAGCTCAAAATGTTTGCAAGCACTCTCTCAGATGCCAAACGGCCCTGTGTGAAAAAAATAAATAAATAAAATTTGAGGAGTAGATTCAGAGCGCATTGTATCATCACAGGGGAAACTACGCTCCCCTTGGGGGAAAACATTCCACAAAGTTTAAAAAGGGAGGGAATAGGAATTTGGGAACATCGTGTCTTGAAACAGCTTTAACATGAAATGTCACCACCAGCATCAGTACCCTTCAGCCTGGAAAAGGACCTACATATATCGAGATACTAAATGTTACTGCCCCTCTCGCAAAATCTGTGTGGAATACTCCACAGAGTGGCCAGCTGTCACTTATTTTGATTACTTGACCAAGGCTACGTTAGTCAGCATTTTCATCTAGATAGCTAATGTGAGCTAACACTGTAATGAATAGCATTGTCATCTAGACAGCTAATGTGTGTTAACATTGTAATGTATAGCACACTATTAGATTCCATATTGTAAGCACTATTATCAATGTTCTCCTTGTTCTATATTAATCTGAACCAAGTATGTATGAACTAGTCAAGCAATGTTAGCCACAGTGTTTGGTAGCTAAATGTTAAACTCAGACCCAGGTAACAATGTTACTTTACATGTTCTTTCCAGAAGACATTATTAATAGTGACTAATGAGTGATGATAAGACATTAGTCATTCCCTTTAGTCATAAGCCATTTAGCTAGTCTCTGCAAACATTAAGATTAAATACTTTGGTAGCTAGATAGCTAGTGAACAAACCTAAAACAAGGTAGCATAGCTAGAATCTAGATATCTTAATTATCTAAATTAATGTATCTGGGGGTTCGGAATCCAATCTTTTTTAACAAGTTCTCAGAGAATTAATGAACTTTTTTGACCTACCACAAAATGTCTGGTGTACACACAGACACAGATACTATCATGATCCCTGTGGCTAGGGAGCCTCTCTGTCTGTTGATAGCTTTAAGCCAACTATGACGTCTGTTTGGCTCCATTTTACATCTTGGAATCATGTAAAACCTTAAATCAGGGGTTTTAATCTTATTTGTCATTCAACCCATCACACCACATTGTCATATTTGCAGTGTTAGTTTTAAACCAATAAAGGGAACTGCACAATGCAAATCAATGGAAAGTGCAGAGTTGTTTTCCCCCACGGCGAGGGTGTGGCCTAAATGCACTCTGTCTCTATAAAGTAGTGGTAACTTGGTGATCTCTAATTATTTCATGCCCCTTGGTTCTGCTGTACAGGACGACACGCTAGTGTTGGCGGGAGAAGAGAAAAAAGGCGGAAGACTGGATGATTGACAGCGGACTTTCCCTCAGGATCTCATTAGGCTGCTGACTAAAAGCTGGTGGGCACATTCACGCCGGCCCACTTTTAGTCTTACATTCAATCAGACGGAAAAAGAAATGCCTTATTTCAGTAAGCCATGGAAAGGGTAGAGAGAGAGAGAGAGAGAGAGAGAGAGAGAGAGAACGCAAAGGCAGGCAGCTGGTCCGGCCTTATCTCTTCCGATCAGATGCTTCTTTAGAAACTTGTTTTTGGCCATTTCTTTTATTTATGGTTTCTTGGTGAGAGATTTTTTGCTCTCATCCAGCTCTTCCAGTACTGCTCCCCATCCCCCCATCTCTCTTTCTCTCTCCCTAACTCTCTCTCTCTCTTTCTCTCTCTCTCTGTGTATGCTCTGCACTCTCAGGCTGGTGCCAGTCTGCTCACGAGGCTTCTGAGAGCAGTTTGAAGTGTTCACCCCTTGGAGATCTCTTAAAAGACCAGCACTGTGCTCTCATCATAGATGCTGAGCAGCTCGCATAAACTTCTAGAAGTTTCCCATCCCCAGAATAAAGTTCAGCCTCAGCCATTTAAGTGAGTTATGCTGCTGTTCAGTGTCAGAAGGAAGATCCACCCAAAAGCAGAGCAGTTATGGGTGATCATGCGCTTGGTTAACCATGCGCTTAGTGTGCATCAGATTTAAAGGCTCATGGTTTAAAGAGCAGGAACTATTTGAACTTGCCTTGGAATATACCAGACTTGGTAATGAGGGTTTTTTTTTTTTTTGGAAAGAAAAATGCTCACCTGGTTTATTTTTCGTGTTTGACTCACTGCTTGTAACTAAACCATCAGCCTTGGCACAGAAGGTTGATGTCAGCTCCTGTTTTGTGTTTGCATTTGTTGGTTTGTTTGTTTGCTGGTAAATCTAAGTTGGACTGAAGGAAGGATTAAAGAAACTGAATAAACAACACTAAAAAAAGTAGCTTCATTTCCGTACCTCCAATACATCTTTAAATATATTTCGTATTAAACGTTGTGCGTTATATAAATAGCTCTATGTTATAAAGATTATATTAGGTATAAATATATGTATAATAGTTTTTTTAAATGCTAATTTTGTGGTTGAAAAAGTTCAGTTGAGTTCAGTGATTCATTTTTGGAGTTCAGGTATTGAAGTATTTTCGGAGGCATATTGTCAACTGCATCTCACTGCTTCATGCACCCAAAATCGTAGGTAGGATTATATACATTTGAGGACGTACATGTGGACTGATTGCGGTTCATGGATGCTGCATTTGAAACAGAATGGTACATTAAAGGAACTGATCATGTCACAGGACAGAAGAGAATTGTTAGTGTGCATTTATCCCTGATGAATAGGAATGGCCAGAAAGGTAAGAGACAGAAGGAGCTGTTGTGAATAGATGGGTAGATACACCACAGTTCCTACACTGTTTAAAGTCAATCTCAACCATGCAAGATGAAAAAGCTCAATTTCGAGAGAGCCTGGCTATTACCAATCTCCAATTAGACTGGGAGTATGTACTGTTCTTCCTGCAGCCTAATCCCCTCTTAAATTAGAATAGCCACAGCCAGCCACTCTCAGGGCAAAGGACATGGTCCACTCACTCACCTCTCTTCATTATGCGTACAAAACACACACACACACACACACACACACACAACCTTGCACACAGTCACTCTCAAAAAATGAGGCGTCAGTCATCTCCGAGCTTGGCCCCCTGCGTTCAAACCAGGATTTGTACATTCAAGCAGAGCGCTTCTCTTTCACTCTTTTTGTTCTCCTTCGAGCCAATTTGTCCTGCAGGCAGCTTCGTACCCGGACCACCATTAGGACGAGGCTGGCGGCTGCTACCCACAGTCTGAGGTTTGACCTGCTAGTGCCATCCCAGCAGGGTGAGGCACAGCCCACACTGAAGCTCGCAGTAGGGCCACATGCAGCTGTAGAATCCTGGTGCCTGAGCACGATTCTCTGCAAGTACCAAGCAGTACGATTCACTTTCTGGCTCTGCTGTTTTAAATTAAGAACTTAAAGTGTAATATTTTCTTTCTATCATTTGAGGACATCTGTTTGGTTGCTTGTGTGTGTATGCTGGAGGCTTGTGGTTGCTAAATGCTTTGCTGGATGATGTTTGAATAGTGGGGATTCAGCCATACAGATTTTGGTTTTACCAGGCTGGAATTAATGATTATTTTGAAGGCTTCAAAAAATCTTTTTGGTGTTAAGCCAACGGTTTAGTAAAAATTAAGAAGAAAGCTGGAAGATCAATGGAGTTTGTTTCCCTCTCCAATCCCTTTGCTCATTTTTCATTTGAAGTATGGGGGGGGGGGGTTCGTCCGGCGAAAATCAAAGAACTGTCATTTATGTTTTAGTTTCTTTAAATCATGCTGTAGTTTAAGACTAACAGTAATTATCCAGATATGAACATATGAACATCACATTTTTTTGACACACAAAATGCTGCCAACGTCAAATATACCGTAGATGTAATTAAACTCTCATCGACTGGCACTAGGGTGTCCCTTCTATCAACAGCATGCACCACGTTTGCTGCCTCAGGATTTACTGTTGCTGTTCACATTCTCCAAGTGTAAACAGAGAGAAAGCAGCCTTATGATAGGCTAGTGAACACCAGAGAAGATACATGGACACCGAACTGCACTGAGGAGATTTCTCAGCAGTCCTGTATATCATTCTGGGGGTTCCAGGGTAAAAACTACAGTCTGTTACTGGTCTGTGGTATGGTGCAGTTTTTCAGAAGATGCTTGGCCCACAGAGAGTCGCTCTCCAGTCAAAGGGTTCCCTGGTGTGCTTTGAGCTGACTGCACAAAATACACACTGGAGTAAAATACCAGATCTAGAGCAGTAAGCAGCATGAGAAACCAAACTACACACTGGAGCAGAGAATCAGCACTAGAGCAGCAAGCAGCTCAAGAAACCAAACTACACACTGGAGTAGAGAAACTCTACCCTGCGTATACATAGTGCGGCCTAAAACACATGCTTTAGTGCAGCTTTTAGTGTCTCTCTTTCTGTCACTGTCTCACTCTGTCTCGCTCTCATTCTCTCTTTCAGTCACTGTGTCTCACTCTCTCTCTTTCACTCTCTCTCTCATTTTCTCTATCTCTTCCCTTCACTCTGTCCCTCTCTCTCTCTCCCCCTGGTTCCATCTGGCTCGTCTGCCTGGGCCCCTCAGAGGGCACAAAGGACGGATTACTGCAGCTGGCAGTCAGGCTAAGACCCTCAGCCTCCCGCTCGCTTCTCCGCAGCCGTCTTCAGCCCCGTCCTCGTCTGCCACAAAGGGACGTCATTACCGAGGCACAAAGGAGCCCTCCTCCCGCACTCCGCTGTCGGCCGCATGCTCGTCCTTCAAGAACACGCGCCGTATGCTCTCCGGCCGCCTGCTGGGGGAAGGGTGGGGCTCCCCAAAATATTGCGATTAAAGCAAGATGGCAGTAATCTGATTTGTGACGCTGTCATTGTCGATGCCGAATTTGTCCTCCGTAAACATAAAAATGATCTGTGTTTCAGCACATGCTGGACAGTAAGAGGGGCAGTGGACCTGGAGAGCTTGAGAGTGTAACACGAGTTACATAAATCCTTTGAGAGTGTAACACGAGTTACATAAACCCTTTGAGAGTGTAACACGAGTTACATAAACCTTTTGTCTGATCGGTCCTTAAAAACAAGCTAAGGAAATGCAGTGCACTGTTCATGAAGCAGAGCAAACACCAGTTTTCTTCTTCCACTGACACGTTCTTTAAATAGAGTTTGAACACAAATGGTACCACATCCCTACAAGAATCATTTGATTCTATGCAATAAAATTCATTTCACCACCATAGAATCAAAGCCCCAACTTTGTACTGAAAAAACCTTCAAGGACATCTTCATTAAGAGATTTACTTTATATCAAATTATGTTTAAGGAGAAATATTTGAATCTTTTTTTTTCTTAGAAGTGTCCTTCCATGCAATTCCATGCAATTCAAAGTTTATTTAATCCTAACTATTGTTCTGAACTTTTCTTAATTTAAATTTACACACAATCAACTACAAGAGTTTAAATTATAACTCTATTATTCAGAAATGGAAGGTTATTGTTATATAAATGAAGCATTTTCTTATACATGAACATTTAAATGTTGATTACATTGTCTAAAGAATATATCCTTTGAAAGTATCCTTTTGTCTATAAAATAATAGTATTTTATCTTAAATTAATTGAATGAAGACAAAATTATTAAATAAATGTAAAGACAATGCTGTTCTCTCTGCTCCTCACATCAGACGAACCTCTCGCGCAAAAGACAGCAAGTTACACATGAATGTGTGTGCATGTGGTTGCGCGGGGGGTTAATTTTGTCCACCTCGAATCCAATCCAGCACCTCTCTGCGCTCCCCTTGAGAGTGGACGCAATCTGGAGCGGGCCTCGGAGCGTGCCACACCGCGCTCTTCTATGGTGAGCTCATCGGACGCGGCTCGTGTTCAAGAGGCCTGCTCTGGAGTGGGCTGGGAGAAACGCGCAGAGCTACGAGGCTTCCTCTTCTGCTGCTTCAAAGACAAGCGCGAGCTTCTGCCCGCGCTGTCAGCCTGTCCGCGGAGTGCGATGAGTGAGATGTATCTGTCATCAGCAAGCCGGGATCTGCCGAATAGCTGTGACCGATTACAGTCCCCTTGACCTACATGTAGACAAAAAACATTTATTTGCGAACATTAAAAACCAAGTCGTTTAAAACTGCTTAACCGGAGTGGCCATGTTTCTGGAAAGGATCGCTGTATCTCCACTGGTTTTTAACGTTAACATCTGATCCTCATGCAATTCTCCTCTCCTCTCTTTTCACTCCTTTCATCTCTTGAAAAGGAGCTCTACGGGCGACGGCTTCTCTCTTCACCACGGTTACCGTACCCCTGGGAGGACACATCACAACCACAGCCACCACGAGTGCAGAATCAGATCCAATAAATATCCCTTCAGTAACGACGTCCTCTCCTCCCTGTGTTTGATCAGTCATTCCTCCGCCGCCTTTGGTTCTGATTAGCTTAAACTGTTTGAATCGTAACAAGTCCAGAGCGATCGCACATATGGCCGTTAAATCGTGCTGGCACATTTTCTCACTTTACTGAAGAATAATGGAGGGAACCGGTGTTTTATAAACTTCCACACAAATTAGGCCTCTTCTTTTAGTATTACAGTAGAGAATCTTAGTGGAGGATTTTCCATTGGCAGGACTTTTCTGTCCAGGAGCAATTACAGTTACAGTTACAGTTACAGTTCATTTGGTTGTTCAGGTTATAATATCAAGCTAAGATACATAAGGTCAATACAAGAAATGGAGATGCTTCGAATGTGCTGATCTGAACCAGGAAAAAGTCATAATATCCTCGTTCACTTCAGCTTCCTTAGGACAACTTTTGATACATTCTTTGGGGTGCTTCTATCTCAAAGCTCTTTAACTCATAGCTTGTGTGTGTGTGTGTGTGTGTGTGTGTGTGTGTGCGTGTGCAAATCAAATCAACACAACCCGAACCACAGTTCGGTCGGTTTTCTCCAGACATATCAAAGTTCCTGCGTTGACTAAACAGTCTAAAGATGAAGAACTAGGGAAAGCCCATTGGGGCTGTCATGTTTACTACTGAGCAGGAGGAATCACAGTGCACACACAGCGTGTGGAGGCGTGGTGAGGAGGAGAAAGAAGAAGCACGGGATGAAGACCGGGTGATGCGGAGGAGACGGAGATGGAAGAAGGACATGAGCTAGAGGAGGAAGCAGGAACCCCTGGGAAACGGAAAGGACTTCAGTTTGCATTTATCACAGCGTGTAAATGCCGTAAACAAACTGGTGGGGCATCAAGTCGTACCCCATGGAAAAAGCTCGAACTGTTTACCCACCAAACCTCAGGCCGAGAGGCGTCACAACATGGACCTCAGCAAATATTTACACAGCCATGTTCAGTTCCAGCCTCAGTGGGAGTAGCGTCGAAGTCTACTAACCGTGCCGGCTTTCCACGCTTTAAGATCCCCTCCTTTAAAGTTCTTCAGCCATAAACAAGTCTAGTCTAAAGGGCGCTTGAGGACTAACAAAAAAATGTAACAGAAAAACCTACTCTTTATCACCAGCAACATTTCATACAAGCTTTACACCTTCTTCGTTTCATGGTGTGGATCTGTAACTGATTTTTAAGTCTTTGGTTTGTTTGGTCAGAATGAATAGAGCACAGTTCAGTTTGGACCACTGTGAACAGCTGGGCAGGACATGAGGCACAGACGCTCCTTCAGTCTGGCTGAACGGACCAAAGCATGTTATGATGAATGTTCTTTTGCACATAGAAATTATCCAGTCACTTTTTATATTGATCTACGCTGAAAGCTTTTTGATTACAAATATAATAACAACATACATTTTATATAAGATGCATAAAATTGGGTAATACAGATAAGGAACATTTTAATAAAAATGTTAGGTGTGTATTTTGAAAACATGTAAAAAATTTATATTGAAAAAAAGGGAATACACACACTCACACACACCCACCCACACACACACACACACACACATAAATGGGTGAATGAATGGGCAACAATAGCAAACAGTCATCAGCATTAGCTGTGGTGTGGTTTCTGTTGTGTTATTGTTCAGTATTTGCTGAGCTCATGCAGTATTTGCCTAAAAGCAGGAATGACTCATGTACTGCTGGCATCCCATACAAGTAGAGCAGTCGCTTTCCCTTTCGTGAAGCCGGTGTAGAGATGGACAGTGAGGTTGATCCCTGCTTTGGATCCGTACAGAGTCTTTTTTTTCCCCCTGAGTGCTTGTTTTTAATTATGTCACTTACCAGCAGGGAATTTCCAAAGTTTTTTATTGACATTTTAAAGTTGTTTGAATGAAGTCTTTCAAACCTTTCAAACATGCTGAAGTGAAGTGGAGGCCCAGCTAATCCCCAGCTGTTTGCCGCTGTGTGTCCGGGAAAAGCCCTGTGTGGAGGATGCACTTGTGGGATTGGAGTAGAATCCCGTCTGAAGCAGGGAAGCCAGAGCTCTTTAGCTTCACAGTCCAGTGCTTTGGAGTTATTTGGCATGTCCCCAGCCTTTACTCTCACCGTTCAACACAGAGGCGGAGAGAGAAATGCTCTTGAGCACTTTAACGCATTCTGATGACGCATGGAACTGAAACCAACACGACACTTTTACAAAAGCTTTGTGGTAACATACTGTATGTTTTCATGCAACATATTGTCTACATACACAAACAACCAAACATACACACACATTCACACACACACACACACACACACACACACTCTGTAAACTGCGTGTTTACTGTTTGGCCTTGATAGAATATGTGATGAGATATGGACACTAAGTCACTCAGCTCAAAGAACAAAGCTTGTTTGATCTTCGTGCATACATGCACGTGTGTGTGTGTGTGTGTGTGTGTGTGTGTGCATATGTGTGTTGGTGTGCGCATGTGCCTGACTGAGTGCGCATGCGTATGTCTGTGTGTGTGTTTTATTACAGGCTAGACGAGGCCGTGTGACCCCCCAGCAGGTCGGGCATGACCTTTGACACCTTCCCAGCAGGCTCTGACGCAAACCCAGTGCATTCCCCAGTCTGCCGGCAGGATGAAAGCCTGAGAGCCCCAGTGAGGGCAGCTGGGGCATTTCCTCCCTGTATGTCCACACTGGACCCTCCCGCAGTGTTGTGAGCTGCGCACTCACTCCATCCAGGAATACAAGCGTGTCCTGCCGACGCCGACGGAAAGCAAAAAGAGGTGCTTGGTTATGAAGTCATAGCACATCCAAGCATCAGGAAATGTCAACAAAATGTCCTCGTCCTTTTGCGCTCTGCCTTTTGTAGGTCTGTTGGTTATGTTTTACGTTTCTTGCATTGTCAGAACCGGCTCAGGAGGAGCGGCAAACCTTTTATATTTTATAAAGCTGGAGGTGTGGCTAGGGAGTGACAAGTGCTGCTAAACCTGGAGCACGTGTGCGTTCAAGTCAGTGAATCACTTCGAAACCGTGCTTCATTTACAGTAAGAAGATTATTTCCAAATGCAATGAATTACTTTAAAGTGAAGCTGGTTTATACACCCTGCATTTTCCCTTGTACTTTTTTTTTTGTATTGTTTTTTGATTAAGTATTTATAAGGCAGAAAAGATGCTACTCAAAGAACAAAAACTAAATGAGTGCTGAATAGATGCAAACCACAAACGTAGCATTGGGTTAAACCCGTTCCAACATTTACTCTGAAGTTAGGAAAACGTCTTTGGCTTTACAGTCTGTGTACCAGGGAAAAAAAAAACAAAATTCATGAAGGGAAACATAGAATTAATACTTTTTTTGGTTTTTGCCACTTTTGCAGCGTACACAGTGCTTTACGTTATTAGTTCAGTGTTTCAGAATGCCGTCTCAGCAGTACAGATGAACTTGTTGAAACCCAGCACAGAAGAAAAGTTACTTCACTTCTACAAGCATTTGATGAATGGCGGCCCTCATAAATAACCAAAGTAAATGATGCATAGATTGCATTGTTAACATTGTTTATTTACTAATAAACTCAGCTGGGTATTAATATTTCATAACATTTTAATTGGACTGGCCTTGATTCAATGCTTTAACAGACATTTCTCTCATAATATTGCAGAGATTCTTTTGAAGTGTTATGGATTTGCATGGGAAGAGTTCCATTGTTATTACTGAGGTCTTTAAACAAAATGGAGAGTATATTGGAGAGACATTGAGTCCAGTCTAAAGTCCAAGTTACATTATCACCATTATTTTAAGACAATCCATAATACGTAATGATGTGTCAGTAGTAAAATCTGTCTGGTGTTCATAGGTCAATGGCTTGTTCTAACCACTAAGATGTCTGAGCACTAAGTGAAAAGGGCCATCGCATGCGGAGAACAGGGGTTACTTGCTTTTACAAATACTTTTTGCTTATTTATTTGTGTGTGTGTGTGTGTGTGTGTGTGTGTGTGTGTGTGTATGTGTGTGTGTTTGCATCTGTCCCTATAAGCAAAGTCTGGGTCTGTGGTCTTTGTTCACAAATCGTTTTCCCTCCAGTTCTTGATACCTGGACTAACAAATTTCCCCTGTTGGGCCAACCCCCCCTCCTCCAAACACACACATATAAATGCACACACACACACACACACACACACACACACACACATCCAGTGTATGATTTTATTTTAATAACAGTGTGTCTGTTACTGCTGCCGGCGCTGCAGTAAATCAGCAGATCACAGGGCAAGCACAAGGCTTTGCACCACTCTAAACCATCCCCCCAAGATACTTTCCTCTCTCCCCAGTCTCACCTGGCTTCCCACCAATCAAAAAGGAACAAAACCCATCACTCACCACGGACCTCCTCTCCAGTCTTCTTCGTCTGTTTTTTTTTCTCTCTGACTGCTGATAAATGACCCCCCCCCTCTCCTAAACTTTAATTGCACGCTCTTTTCATCTTAATGTTCTGTTTGTTTCCTGGCGTTTCTGCGACGGCGGTGGCTGCGTGTGGGAGGGCTGTAATTTTTAGATCCAGGGGAGGTGGGGAAACAGCAGCAGGTGGAAGCTGCGTTGGCCCTTGTGCTGTATGGGAGCATGTGAGGGACATCTCACTGCCAGTTCACACAAATCACCAGGAGACGTGGCACTAAATCACAGCGCATTTAACATGCTGATAAACCCATAAACGGGTATCAACAGTCCTCAGGTTTTGCTTTGATTTTATTGGATTTACTGGATTCATTATAATCATTAAATTCATTATAATCCATAAATTACATTATAAAGACCATTGATAATGTCGGTGGTCTTATCAGAGACTTTACTCTCCACATTATTATATTGAAATATTTTGTTTTGAAGTCTAAGTAGTAAAACATTTCTTCTTATTATTAAAAATAAAAACATGTTAGACTACAGCAGGTTTTAATTCCCATTTTTAATCAGTACCTCACTAAGCCCCTGGAGCAGAAGGATTATTTGTCAGGCGAATGGAGAGGGCACCCCTGCCCTTCTTCCTTCCACTGCAAGAGCCACAGATCAGTGGTTTAAATCTACTGTGATAAATTATGCTGTGTTATGGATATATTCCTGCTTCTCCAAGGTTATATAACATTCAATATGCAGAAGCTGAATATGAGAGACAACTAAATTCAGGTCAGAGCACAGCAAGAAGGCTTTCTTTTCATGTCTCATCCAGAGGGGTCATTCCTGCCAATTCGTTAAGACAAGAAATGCAAATGCTGTCTTTAAAA
>JAOXYF010000009.1:819400-847136 GCA_028565775.1 Sternarchorhynchus goeldii
TGTAAAATAATGCTCATTTATGTGTACTTTCTAAAGAAATGTCTGGATATGTCACTTTTCTCTGTATTTTTGCAGGCAACATTAGGACAAAGGGGTTAGAGTGGGTACTCAGAGGCCTATATTTTATTGTTCTAAATTGATGACAAATGAAGCAGATATATATATATATATATGTATATATATATATTTACCCCAGCACTTCCCAGGTTCTCTTACTGCGATGTTCCTCTGTCCTCTCTATATGGTAGGTAATAGTGTGGTCTTTTGCCATGTTGTTTATTACATGCAAACATTTCTGAATGGTTTATTGATTTTATGTTCTGTTTTAGTAATATCAGATACATTTTTTTTATTCATTGTCATTTTGAATCACTGTCATCTTGGTTTAGCACTTTGCTTCCAAGTGATCACATTTGAATTGTGTTTCTACATGCCTTTTTTTAAAGAAAATAAATAGGACTCTTTTGACTGCTACTGTCTTTTCAGTATATTTCACTCTGAAGTTTCCCATATTAACATTAGGAGCAAAGGTTCAATATTTCAGATACTATTTTTAAGAAGACAATGACCTGAAAAGGAAACATTAAAAAGCATTGATGTCTTGAATGTAACATGTGCCTCTCAGGAGGGACTTCAAAAGGCTTCAGAAAATGAACCAGCAATTAAAAGCCACTAGTTTTCAAGCCGGAGGCAAATCTTCATATGGTGTTAAGTGCATAATAATATGAAAGGAAATCAAAAAAGTATGGTGGAATTTTCCTGTACTTCACAAATTACAGCAGCCAGAGCGTCAGTCATTATTATAATCAAAACTGGATCAGAAATCATTCCATTTTTTTTTCTGACAGTATTTTTTTATTCAGTTAATGCTGTGAATAGCCAAGCTGAAAAATCTGTTTCATTTTATACTTTTATTATTATTGTTATTGTTGTTATTGTTGACATAGTATAGTATTTCCTTACAACCTATTTGGTTACAACATGGCAAAAACAGTTTTGTTGGCAGAAAAAAGTGCCCAGATGTTTATAGTAATAACTGGTGTTGTAGCGCCATCTTGTGTTTGTAACCATGTATTACCTTTCCTGAGGAGCGTGTTTAGTTTAGTGCAGATGTGGTAGCATGTGCTGCTGTGTTTGCCCAGTGTTCGCTGTTCTGTGACTCCATGCTCATATAGTGGACTTTGTTTCCTGGTTGTTTCCTGTTTCCTGTTCTGCGACTCAATGCTCATATGGTGGATTTCGTTTCCTGCTTAAAAATGTTATTTTTGCTTCACTGATATACTGAGGGGAGAAGTAGTATATTTTGTGGCCGCCAGTAACACTGCTAATGGAGTTGCTGTATTTTCTTTTCACCGGATAATGTTCAGACAAAATTAGTAAAACTAGTATTTTTTTCATATTTAACCAATGATCCTTAAACACATTCTTAAAGTTATTTAACTGATCTACCAATGATTTGTTGCGTATTTCCATCTCATTGTCCCCCAGTTGGATTTGGACAAACACACCCAGTGATGTTTTTGGATGGCTTCTAGCGCTCATCTGGAATTTGATACTAACCTGTGCATTCGAGATCGCATTTTCCAACACCAGTATATTATTATTCATTCATAACACACGCGAAACACAGCATTTTACGGTGTATAAGAATGATCTGCATGGAACAGAAATGATGTGCATGGAATACAAAAGTAGAACAGTGTAACCAGCTCGTGCCTCTCAGAAAAGCTCCTCCTGCTCTGTTGATCTTAAGCAAAATGAGATACTTATAAACACTTCTGTGCTGAATTTCTTTTATCACAAATCTTGCGTCCTCCTATGTTTCTGTTGATCACACGGGGCTACATGTTGTTCGAGTAGTGATCCCTCTCTTGTATGTTTGACTTACCAGTGCACCAGAGACCACAGGTTTTGTGTGCTTTCACCTGGGTGCCATCAGTGTGCATCTCACACTCTGTATCTGAGCTTTTTAGGAGGACACTTCTCTGTTCTCGATTGTGCTGGCACTCCCCTGATTCTCAGACAGACGAGGAGCATTCGAGTACGTTCCTGACAATCACTGAACGCATTACCAGCAGGTGGAGCTATACACTCGCCTTTCTTATGTACAAGCATCCTATAGGCACGCTGCGTAAGTGTTCGTTTTCAGCGCACCATTGTCTCTGGTTTTATACTAGTGCAGCTATGTCCGGTACAACAGTACTGTTGGGGTTCATACACCACACTTGTACACTACCCAAAAACAGGAGCATTGTTACCAGAATCTGGTTGACAAAGAGAAAGATGGCCAATACAAACTGTGCATAATCTGAGATGGGCTATAGTCTACAAGGTATGTGTTTTTAAGTGTTCAGTGAGTATATTTGTAGGCCTTATATACAATCTTAAATGTTTATTTTGTATTGAAAATAGTTGTATATCTTGGTCATTCGTGGATACCCACAGAACACCCACAATTTTGAATAGCTTGCTTAGCTATTTATAAAAACCTTAGCACAGGCTAAGAACATGTAAACTAAGAAAAAGAAAGGGATGCTCCACGCAGGTCTCCAAGTGAAGTGTTTAATGAACGTTTCAAAATTGAACTGAAAAGCATGGACAACGTAAATTACAAATGAAAACAATAACAAAACCGTCCCTGTGCTTTGCTGCTGCCACTTCCGGAGAACACCAGTAGGGGGAGTCTCTGCATCGTGACAAACCTCTGTTAATCATTTTTTTCATTTAATCTTGAAATGTTATAACTTCACCTTGCACTTGCTTTTTAAACCATAAAGTTATGAAGCTTCTCTGTGTTCCACGCACTCCAAAACAACCATGATAGATGTGCTTTTGTTTAAATAAATGATAAAATTTGATCCATTAATTTAATAAAACTACACACTGAAGCCAAACTGTCTGTCCTTTGTCAAGCACCTGGTACAATACCACAGAAAAATGGCTCAGAGACTTGGAATTTTACAATGAACTAAATACAGATAAACACGTTTTAAAATAATGTTACAAAATATTAGGTTCAGGATTTTAGTCTAAAAAACATTTTGTCCCCACGGTGCACTGGAGAGTATCACTTAGGCGTGTGAACAGTGCTCACAACTGAAGGGAACGGTGCGGTGCGCTCCACGGGTAGAGACACGCGCAGCGCCTTGTGAGGTGGAGTGTTTAGGAGAACACATCTGCGACGCCTGAAAGGTGCATCTGCTTGCAATTACATTATGCTGCTTAATGCCACCCACATGATCAAACGTCTCAGTTTCCACATGAAAAAGTGCTGAGTAGTTTGCATTTTATACAAGTTCGTACATTTAAATAAAACAAGCAAATAAATAATTCTAATTTTTGACCGTTTGAACTGGTTGTTATCACCAGGGAACCTTGGCTGGAGACCTGGTTGTTTACGGAATACATTTTGAAAAAATAAATAAAACTACTGCTGCTCAAATACAATGTACAAGTGGAAGACATTAGTGGTGCGTATAACGCAATATGAGTGTCTGGTTTTGGCTTGGATTATGGTAATCCAAACACTTAGCAAGGAACATATGTTGAGGTTATTCGTAACCTAGATATCCCATACTAACCAGTACGTCCAGTATAGCTCGGTACAGACTGCGCTGGGGGTATTCAGCAGGCAATGCAGGCTTTTGATCGCCACCTTAGTTATGGCACAGGTATGAAACAGGTAGCCTACTACATAAAATATTGTGCAAGAAACTCATCAACCATGTCGGTGTAACGTAACTGAAAATCAATTTCTTACCGTACTCTGGCAAAGTTTTATACAAGCATTGGCAGAAATAAGGTCTAGGAACAATTTCGCGTTTATAAATGTAAATAAGGATACAGCAGCTTGCGTATCCAATACATAATACATTCGTGGTTATATCGATGTAGGAAGCGTTTAAACGTATTTTTCGCTGACAGTTTTATTTTGTTTATGTATTTATCCGCTGACCACGTTATACTGGAGTGAGTTCTGCTGGGTTATGGTTAGGGTTATTTGGTCTAGCTCTAGCAGAGAAGAGATTTGGTCTATTTTATGCACGTTTTGTGCTGACCTTTTTTTGTTTACAGTGGTAATGTGAGACAGCTGTAGCTTAAAATATAAGACACAAGCGTTCGGCGTTAAAGGTGCATTAACTTATTTTCTCCCTTTTGAATGTTCCTACTAATTCAAATAAAGTTAAATATATAGAACATTATACGAATATGTGTGGCATCAGTACAGATATATAGGTACCTGAGAAAATGTTTTGTTTACACTGCCGTTCACTTTGAGACTCCTCAGCGCTCACTCGCCAGCATGTGAACTGCATCAAACACCCTTGCAGCTAACAGTGCTAGCTAGCTAACAGAGGCAGTGATTTATAAACTCATCACAGCCTATTAAAAATAAATATTGGACTGCAAAACATTCGATTATTTTCACAGCAGCAAATCGCCACGAACTAATTCTAAGTGCTTATATTTTATAATTTAAAGTTAAATTTCATAGAGGACAACACCATCACCCCCTACAGACTAGTGAGTTTGATGATCTCTGTGGAAAACGCCACTGCAATACCAAGAATTTGTAAAGTACCTGGGCAACATGATTAGACAAGTCTCTCTGAGGTTAGAAAGAAATGTAATGGTATGTCATCATAACTTGGCAAGTACAAGAAATCAATTATTTGCCGGAGAACAGCAGAAAGCTGTAATTGAACTCAGCTGGACACCGTAGATCTTCGAGGCATGCTTTCAAGTTTTGTGTTCCTGGGCGCGAGGAAGGGAGATCCAAAGAGCAAACTACCTTCTTAACTGCTAGAGGTGGTTTCATGAATGTTGACTAGTGCAACTTTAAAACAACTCGGAATTTCTGATAGCTGTGGTCTGCTGCCATCTACTGGATAAAATGGATCAGGACTGTTTCAAGGTTAGTAACGCTGCTCTTATCTGAATTAGAATGTTTAACAAAATGGGCGGTTCAGAACCAACTTTATCATAAATGAAAACCACGGTAAAGTCTAAGTTGCTTTAACTACGTATTGTTTCTGTTTTCAGTAAGTAATAGTCAGCATTTTAACAGTTCTTCTGTGATCAATATGCACTCCAGGTGCTGTGCCTGTCCTGCGTCTGTTTGTCCTTTGGGTCCTGTAAGCCCAGCTAGGTTGGGTTTGTCTAGGTTATTGTGTTGTAGGTCATTGTATCCTGGTGCATGATAAAACAGCAAATGCATTTTGAGCAATTCTAATTGGCTGTATTTGACCAGGCAGGACCCCAGGATCCAATCTGTTGCCATCAACAGAAACCATGACAGTGGCCCGATTCCTGCGTCATGGAGAAGCCACAGCAGACACTGCCCTCTCCTCTTAGAATGTATTATGCTTTGGACCAATTACTGTAGGAAAACAAGTTTCTGCCTACAGACTGACTGCATGAGATATCACTTTTATCTTGCTCACAATCAAGAAAATGACCAAGGACTTCCAGAAAATTTATATTTAACAGACTTCCATCATTTTTGAACTGCTCTGGCCTTTCCACCGACTCTATGCTCATCGGGGTTTTCTTTTGGGAGCCAGGATTTGATTCTGGCATGACTGGTATTCTGCTGTTTATGTGAAATCAATCTGTAATGAACTAGCAAAAACAAAACTGCAATGTAAGCACTCAGAGGGATGATAAAAGTGCTCCAAAAATACTGCGATTGCAGAAAATGTCCTCTTATGTTATTTCCAAACTACTCAGTAAAAAAGCATTTGAAAACATAGATTTTTATTGTTTTTAAATTCCTTAGCATAGATTTTCTTCAGTCATTCTTTCAAAACATACAAACTTAAGTTCAGGCGACATTCTATTATCTACAGTTCACAACTTCAGGGGACTAGTGTTTGTGTTTACTGTTGCACAGCTGTGGTTCAGTGATCAAACTGTCTCCATCATCCACTTCCGGCTCTCCCAAAGTCCCTCTACAAGCACACGTGACCTTTGCACCCTGACTGGGAAGTGGTAGGGTCAAAAGTCAGGTTCAGGTGTATTTATAGAAGCCCTCTCCAGTTTTCTTGCCCAACTTGCCCTCTGCCACCAGCTTGTTGAGTAGAGCGCTCTGGGCAAACAGCGGGTTCTCTGGCTCCATCTCATACCAACCTACAACCACACGAGCAAAAGCAAATCAGCACGCAGGAGTCACAAACAGCGCCTCTTATTTAGACAAGTACTTGCCATCAATGATGAATTTTGATGTGTCCAATCCGACATAATCCAGAAGCTCAAAGGGCCCCATGGGATACCCGGCTCCCAGCTTCATGGCTACGTCAATGTCCTCTTTTGAGCCGTGACCTGGAAGGACACAGTGAGATGATTTCCTGCGCTACTGGCAGAAGCAGTTCTAAATGAGACTCCTCTACCGCTCTGTGGGGGGCGGGCATTTACCTCGCTCGTGCAGTCGCACCGCCTCCATCAGGTACGGCACAAGCAGCCGGTTCACTATAAACCCTGGAGTGTCCTTGGAACAACAGTGCACGAAGCAAACTCACTATTCTAATAGCTCATCTCCATGTTTATGACCTTCAATGTCAAATGTACTATAAATAAATAAATAAATAAATACTTTGCATGACACTGGGTGCTTTCCTAGTGCCTTGGTGAATTCAAGGAGTGCATCAAACGTCTGCTGGCTCGTTGCTGGCGCCTTGATCACCTAAAACCACAACATTTAATAAAGGAGATGTTCTGTAGATCTGCAGTTTAGGCAATTTATTTTGCATAAACAGAGCTTTTGTTACAGACTAATAATTTAAATGTTGTGTTACAAAGTTATAATTTAAATGATGCATACATAGAAAGCCTAAAGGCTACTTCAGCAAATGAAACCTGAAAAAAAGAAAGAAAGAAGAAAACTGGTGTGGGCCCTCACCTCCACCAGCTTCATCATGGGAACAGGGTTGAAGAAATGGAGGCCCCCGAATCGGTCCATCCTGGCTGTGGAGCTGGCGATGTCTGCAATGGGCAGCGAGGACGTGTTGCTGACAAAGATGGTGTTCCTGGCAGGAACAGAGCACTCTTAACCATGACAGTCCACTACCACAGCATACATCCCATATCCCACTGCATGGCTGACATCGTGGTACTCAGCTGGTATACCATCATCATACCACCACTTATGCAACAGCAGTGCACAGTTTAGTCCTGGAACTGACTCAGGGATGTAGCAGGGAAAACACGAAACTGTGATGGGCAATGCAGTGTTACTCAGGTCTGCTTCTAAGGGGAAGCAGGCCTCACTTACTCTGGAGCTACTTTATCCAGTGTGGAGAAAAGATCCTGTTTAACTTTGAGGTTTTCCACGATGGCCTCTACAACCAGGTCTGTGTTCTTCACCACCGAGGCAGCATCTGTACTTGTAGAAATGTTCTTCAGCACCTTATTGACAAACTCCTCCCCAGCCTGAGGGGAGAGAGAGCGAGAGAGAGAGAGAGTTGTCCCTGCACATTTTCTCTCCACATTTTAAATCCTGAAGTCCAGATTCAGATGTCCCAGGTCTCAGAATGAACTACTCCATCAGTGACACTCCTTTGAAAACCAACCTCGGGTTTGTCCACAAACTTCTTCTTCACCACTCTCTTCAGGCTGCCCTCGATGCCTTTACTGGACTTCCTCAGGATGTCCTCGGACGTGTCCACCAGCACAACCAAATGCCCCGTTACTGCAGCGACCTGAAATTGCAGGATACACTCAGTCAAGTGAAATTAGCTAACCCACCTTATCCTGACATTAAACTCTCTACTGATATTAAGGGAGGACTTTACTCATACGGAATATAAGTGTAATATATATATATATATATATATATATATATATCAGCTATCAGCGCATTTTATAATGTGCCAGCTACCCAATCAACGAGCCAAAATCATGGGCTAATTCTGTGCAAACCAATAAAAAACTTAAATGCATTGGAGTTCATGCAGATCGTGTTAATAGGTTAGCTAGCTAACTAGCTAGCTAGCTAGCTAATGTTCCTGTGGTCTGGAAATCACGTGATTTGTATAAATTGTATATAAACATTTTCCAAACCTACTCCAAATAATCATTAATTTCCAGGCTGTAACTCCTCATCCAGAATTCACATGCCAATTTGTCAACACAGGCGTGAACTCAAAAATAATTTAGAAATACCCAGGACGTTTCTAGTAATAGATAATTAGACACAAACTGAATTAAACCATATAGTTAATATGTTTTTTGCTACAACATAATGTCACACATTCTTGACTTTACTCAAAATGCATTGCGTAGAAAATACGCGTACTGGAACATTTAAGCAAGCCAGATAGTCAATTTTACAGCAAAGCTAGCTAGCTAGCTAGCTAAATTTGCTAGCTGCCTAGTTTATTATCTAGCTAATCCGATTAATAAACATGAACAGCGAAATCAGTTATTACCTGCGCAATGCCTGATCCCATTAATCCACCTCCGATTACAGTAACATGTTTAATCGCTGCATTTCGGACAGAAGATAAAGACAGATATCTCACAATTTGATGCGTAAAGAAAGCCATGCTCGTACAATCCGTTGTCAGTGCTCGAAGTAGGTGGAAGGTCAGTGATCACATGGTTACTTCTCATCGATGACCTTTCTTATTTTACCTTTCAAAGCCGATGTTTCAGTGTCACAAACTTCAAGACTCAGTTGGGTTTTTATTTCTTTTAGTGCTCTACTTTACAAACTAGTCTCAGCCCGTTTTAGTCCACCTGGGAGCGTCATTACAAAGCATCAAACATTAAAAAAAACTCGACAACAGACCAAAAAACGTTTAAAATAAAGAGTTGGTCATACAAAAGCATTAAGGCTGTACAATGCAGTTAAATATACGTTTCAGAAATATATTTCTTACCGTCCTAGAGAAAACTCTACGTTGTTCCAGGCATAACAAACAGCAGTGAGGTTTCAGTGCTTCACCATCAGCACATCACTCTCCAACTTACAATTTTTCTCACATTTTGGAATGAATACAGACCTCAGCAAAAACGCATTTAAAACTGCTATTTAATACTACTGAGATCAAATTTAGTTTATTTAAACCTGATTGCATTTATTTATCCTACTTTTTATACATGATTTAAGCATCATTTAGCAAAATAGAATTATCTCGAAGGTATTAATGCAAGTAAACAACAACTGAAAAGGTGCATGATTAACGTAGGAGCCAAGGGTTCCTGAGCCCACAGGAAAGTGCTTAAAAGATAAGTTATTTTTTGTTTTGTACACATTGCAAAATGATACGATCAAACAGTACACACCGTGAAATACACCAGCATACTAACATGATTTGGATGTCATTGTAAATCAGTCAAAGCTTGACCACAGCACTGTCCAGAACCGACGAGTGCACAATTCAGTGCAAACCCACAGCTCCATATTCACCCAACACTGTCTCATTAAGATCTTCTTAAGCGGCAAAGAGACGTTTCAGAGCTGCACTGGTTCCCCCTGGCCTAGCGGGGAAAAGGTCAGCGGGCCGTAGCGCGGACGGCGAACGGGCCGGGAGCCAGGGTGAGGCCGAAGCGCCCCTGCAGAGACGGGGGCTCCTGGTCGTCTGGGAGACGGAAGCTGAAGGCCTGCATCAGGCTGCTGAACATAAGGAAGAGCTCCATCTTTGCCAGCTGCTCTCCCATGCACACCCTCCGCCCTGTTCATGGACAAGACAGTAAAAGACTATTTCAGGTTGTAAAAAAACCAAAGCATCAAAGTTCATCACCATCAAAATGGTTGACCATTTTTTTAAATGGCAGAGAGCACGTGCAAAATGTATGAGTTTCACTGATGTTCTGCATTTGGCACAATGTCTGTTGCTTTTAGTTGCTGGCTGGTGTGTTATTTAGAAAACAGTCGATTGCATCATTTGTTGATATAATACCACATGCATTATACACACATAAGTTGTGCAATAGTAGAGTAAAAATTGTTTTGATTTTTTTTAACCATGTAATCATTGTAATTAATCAATTACTGAGACAAATACTAAGACCATTAAAGACACATCTGTCATACTGTGAGTCAAAGTAGTGTAGTAATTGTATTGGTATAATGAAAATGTGAATAAATCATGTTCAGTCATGTTATTTCTGTCACTATTGTTTGAGGCATTCAGGTCTCTGAAAAGTTTAAGAGAAAAATGGAACTAAAGCGTTGAAGTCCATGAGTGTGTCTTTAAATATCAGCAGGTAGGACTTTTGCATTCTGCATTCCATAAATATTCCCAAACAGCATTCAGAAACAGCACCTATTCCAAATGGAATGAAGTATTCCTTCCTAAGAAGCTGTCCGTGCTCATCTAGAAACCGTGAAGGATTGAAGTCATCTGGATTCTCCCAAACACTGGGATCTCTATGGACCGACCAGAGGTTTGGGATGATAACTGTCCCCTTGGGAATTGTATACCCATGAAATTCTGCAAAGAGATACATTTTGGTTTAAAAAGTGGCATTCAAAAGTAGTTGACATTTTATTTGCATGCTTCTTTCTGCAAGTGTAGCACTTATGTTATGATCATGAGACCTAAAGTTTTTTGTCGAACTAGCACTTTTGTCCCAGCTTGAAAAGCCCACTGTCTGGTTTCACTTTCCGACCTGTGGTTTTGGAAGCCATGTGAGGTATGGACAGAGGAACCACCACAGTCATTCTCTGGACCTCCATGATGGTGGCTTCTGTGTAAGGCAGAGTGCCCTTATCGGTCAGAGATGGAAGCCTCCCGGATCCCACTACTGCATCGATCTCCTGCTGGACTTTCTCTGCAAAGCCAAACCAATAACCACTTAACATGCGACCTCCTATGGAGTCCTTGTCATGCACTGTGTTTCCTTTGCTGTTTCTTGGATGGTAACTTAAGGCCTTGCATTGTTAGAAATGTGCACAAAAGCTAACTTAACACTGAAGGAGTTTAAGCAAAAAACAAATACCCTCTGTAAAAAGCAATCTGAATCCCATACAATTCACACTGTATGAAGCACAATTATTGATGATTACACAACTGCATGGAGATGTCTGAGTACCTTGGACACGAGGGTATAAGCACATGTATAGCACCATCCACAGTAAGCTGTTAGTGGTAGTATCAGTCCCTGCGATGAACAGGTCCCCTATAATGAAAAAGAGGTAGTCCTCTGAAAACCCATCCGAGCCTGATGCATCTCCCTGAGTCAGCATCTCCACCAGATACATATCGATGAAATCCCTGGGGTTCTGGGGGTCCAGGGTCTCTCTGTGTCTGGCTATGATCTTCTTGAGGAATGCCGTGATGTCCTGCTCCACCCGACGGAGCTGTGAGAAGACACCGAACGGCAGGTGGTAGAGCCAGGGGAAGATGTTGATGAGCACGGCAGGACTGTTCATGGTGATCTCCAGGCCGTGTGTCATGTGGTCCAGCTGTGTGCGAAACTCCTCGTCCTGCGGGTGGAAACGCTGGCCCAGGCAGATGGAGGAAATGACGTTGGACACGGCGTTGCTGATCAGGGGCGCCAGTTCCACGCCCGACTCCCCAGCCTCCCGGTTCCTCATCAGCAGCTCAGCCTTCACCATAGCGAAGCCGTCCTGGATGCACGGCTCCAGGCACATTTTGCCTAGGCCGAAACTGCGCAGAGTCGCGTGGCAGAATTTGCGCTGCTTTCGCCAGACTGGGCCGTAAGGTGCAAATACGATGCCTACAGACCGACCAAGAAAATACTCTTTTTCATAAATTGAAACTGTATTTTTCGCTGTACTATCAATGTTTATCACAGTAATTTCCCGTAATATGCTTAAAGTGCTCTCATTATACCCAAACGTTTGGAAAACATTGCAAAATTGTGTTCCACGCTACTGTAGGGCCGTCACACTTCGGGTTTGTTAAAGAGGCCCTACTCATGATGACAGGATTAAAAATGCACGGCTGGCATCGTCTTACCTTTACGTTTTGTCAGAATTGTAACGAGAGGTATGTCTGGTCTGTCGGAGAATACCTCCGCGTAATTAGATAGTGCGTCCTTGATAATCTCATATCCAGTTAACACCACTATTAGCTGACTTCCCACAAAGATGCTGTATAAGTTGCCGTATAGTTTTGACAACTGCATCAGGCCAACTTGTGGCGAAAGCGGATTCGCTTTGCTTTTGTCGTATTCTTTATCCTGACGTACGAAAGGTTTTAAAATAAAAGGAGGCAAAAACAATCTTCCGAAGTTACCTACAACGGGAAGCGGTCTTGGACCTGGCGGAATGTTTCGAAATGCCGCCTTTTGTCGGTACTGCCGCATAAAATAAAAAACAACAATAAACACCGTCAAGGCCACGATGTTCACGGAGGAAGATGCCGTGAGCTGGACTTCCTGCCATATCTGACGCAAACTAACCTCCATGTTACAGTTTCAAGTCAAAGTCAAGATCGGTGAGCACGAATTCAAAAAGCATCAGCTAGGTGTCTACATTGTTATGATTTCTGCAGATCGCAGTTGTTGTGGTGCTTAAAGAGGTGGTGCTCTCGGTAAGCGTTATCAGATCCTGATTGGACGGGCATTCCAAGACGAGAAGAACTGGGCGGTTGCGAAGGAGAGCGTGGACCAATCTGCTGCGACGTCGACGCTGTTTATTCGGTGTTCAGTGTCAGCGTGTCCAAATGTCACACTGGAGTTGCGCATTTTTCTCCACGGGAATTTTATAGTTTAACAAGCCACGATCATATCTGTAAGATATCTGTAAGGTTTATTTGTATTGATTTATGATTTCACATGTATTTCGTTTATGTACCGGCAAATAAAGTACACTCTGGTTTGTAATTTTTTTAATATTATCTTTCGTAGAAAAAAAGTAATCTAAAAAACAAACAAACAACAACAACAACAAAAACAGAACATTAACCAAAGCTGTCGACAGTCATACAGTCCATCAACAGGCTATCAACATGCACTTAAAAAGGCACAATTGTGACAGTACAAAAGCTTGACTGGTTCAGTTTTTGTGGTTGCAAAAAGTAAAAATAAGATCAAGTAAGACATTTTAAGGAGTAGCGAAAGCATGAACACCATTTGTTTGCTGTTACCTACCACTTGGTTTGAAGACGCCTGAAGGGTTCTCTTAAGTTGTATGGCCACTCCAAACCCAGCAGTGAACGCAAAAGTGCATTCAGAATGTATACGAATATTCTCTAGATTTATATTTTAAAATAAATTCAAACAGTAAATTAAGTTAGAATAAATTTTGCATATTTCTGTAATTTTTAAAACATATGGGTTCGATGTATTTGCCTCTCGTTCTGCTTAAACATCAACCCCATGAGCTCTTTGGTATGTTTTATATCTAACATTTTACACAGACATAAATAAAACAAACAAACCAAAAAAGATCATATGGCGACAATTACAAGAAAAGCCACAGCAGTGGGCGGATCTGCGGTGAGGGGGAGGAGTCACTCCTCCCGTGCACTCTGCACTATGGTAACAATGGCAGCAGCAGTGGGCGGATCTGCGGTGAGGGGGAGGAGTCACTCCTCCCGTGCACTCTGCACCATGGTGTACTTCTTGCAGGGGTTCTTCAGGCAAGCCGGGGGCCACGTTACTGGCCAGCAGTACGAGCAAGGCACCTGGGTGTGGACGTTGCGCTCCAGAAAGTTAAAGATGGGGTTCCACCAGGTGTGGGAGAGGTAGCTGCTGGGTGAGCATTTCAGGGCCTGTTGATAAAGCGTGGAGAATTTAGGCCACTGACTTTCAGCCACTTCCATGAGACAGTAAATAAAGCCTTTGATCTGTAAGGTCAAAGTCAAGGGAACAGGTACTAAAGCCAAGAACTGCAAACACTCTTCTGGTGCTGTTTAAAGACACACTGACTTCCATTAGGGCAATTTTGATAACACTGTAAATAGTAAATGTTTTGATAACAATGTAAATAGTAAATGTTAATTTTAATCACAAATTACACAGTATGCTGATTGTTTAAATTACAGTAAGCTATTAACATACCTTCTTACACCACATTTCAAAATACAAAGTACAAATATAACCCTGACAACCCTGCAATAATATTCCAAGCAAGAAACAAATAAATAAATAAATAAATAAATGTCATTGTTATCTGTGAACAAGAGTGGGATGAAGTACTCACAAGATGAAAATCATTTCAAATACATACTTTTCTGTGCCTGTAACAGAAGTGCAGTCTCAATCTGTTCTCATAGCTTGATGGTGTTTTTTTTCCATCTCTCTTTCTCCCAAACATGTGAAGTCTGAGACAGTGAGGGAGTTGTATCTACAGCCTCCTCTAATGGTGGAGAGCCTGGCCATGTAAACATGGTGAGCTGAAGGTTCAGAGCCATTTTACTGCTCTGTTTCATCATTCTTCCTCTGCCTCAAGCCCACACAGAGCGAGTTTAGGGTGTGTGAGTGCGTGTATCCATTAAAAACACAGCCTGAGCAGAAGCCTCTATCCTTTTGAGGACTTGAAAGCTTATGGAACATATTTGGACAGTTCACCACAAATATCTGTATTCCAGCACAGTACCTACAGTGTGATTCAGAGTGCAGCTACAAGTACTATGCAAAGGTCTTAGGCCACCTTTGAATACCTTTTAATTGTTTTAGCACTGATATATTGACCATATATAATTATTTCTCAGCCTCTTTATTAAGACACTAACAGAAAATACAATTTAACGCAAGAAACAAGAAACAATTATATAGTCATACCGTTCCTAAAACATCAGATCTTGTGGTGGCCTACAACCTTTACAAAATACATATGAATTTGACAAGTGTTTTCTGTGGTTGATGACAAAACCTTTCTAAACTTTCTAAACTCAAAACTGGCACCAGATTAGATCGCTTTCATTGAGCACAGCTGGCTCACCTGTACGTTTGCCATGGTGTGATACCAATAGAAGAGGCGGGTGGTGATGAAGTAAGCGACTACAACGTCCACGCTGTAGTGCTCGTGAGCTACCAGGATACACATGGAGCCGACCGCGGCTAGGAGCCAACAGAGCAGGTGGTACCACCAGAATGACCGGGGGGAGTCTGCAGACAGTGGGGAGTGGAGAACTGGTTAATGTAGTTCATTCTGAGCTGAGTAGATCAAAGAACTGCAGCTACCAGTCTTCCATTACTGGAAATAGTATGAGTCAAATGACTTGCTGTGCGCTTAGGATGTATGTATTTAATTCACACAATTTTATGTTATAAATAACATGACTATCTGGATTGTTAAGATATACTTTTGTTTAGGTTGATGTTGAATTCTGTGGATGCTACAGATGAAATACACTGATCCCACTTATTCAGTTCCTACATACTAAACCTGCAGAACATAAGCTGGGGTCCATTTTGATTTTGAAAACTTCTGGAGAGTCTCTCTTGCTATTTTTGTACTGCCTTTCTGTGGCTATTAACCATGTCAGACCTCTCAAACAGGTCTGAGGTTGGTTAATAGAAGTCAGGATGCTGTGTGAGAGAACAGGTGACTCACACTCTTTGATGAAAAGGTATGTGAGGGTGAGCATAACTGTGTGGCCGCTGTACAGGAAATCCCCGCACATGATGTGCGAGCCGTTGATGGACAGACCGGCTCCCAAGATCAGCTGGAGCACTCTCTGCATCTTGGCTTCTGAATCACCATAAAGCTGTAAGAAGAGTGAGGGAGGAAGAGTGAGGGGGTGAGAGAGCAGAAGACAGAGAGAGCGAGAGAGAGAGAGAGAGAGAGAGAGAGAGAAACATGAAGTACAGAGAAGGTATGGGGTATGGGGTAAATGCTGTTTACCTTTGGGGCACAGGTCATGTGTGCGCCAGGCACAGGTAGGGTTGTGATGTACATAGTGATGCAGCGATACAGGTACAAAGTGCCTATCAGGAAGAAGAACCTCCTGCCCACAATAGCCCTGGAAAAGCAGCACAGGACATGGACAGAATCACTGTCAGAAGTGCAACTAAGGCAGATACAGATACTTTTCTGCATCACTTCCTCATTAAGGAGGTTACATAGTACTATTTCAAAGGGACACTTTCTCTGTGGACTCATAACCTTCTACCTTATAAAGTGAGGCATCAAGCCTTGACATAGACATTAAAACATCCTGAACATTTTGTAGGATAAAATGTAAAAAATGATAGTATGAAAGGGATTCCATACTGTTGACATGGATAATTAAATACTGAAAAAAAACAAAAAATTCATTGGAATATAATCTAAGTACTTTAATATAATCAAACTCAATGAAATTCAATAAGGAAGCTGTGAGTCAGTGCTGGCAAAACGACTTCCACGTGGTTTCTGACTGTAGAAGGGGTTATGCATGTATCGTCGGTGGCATCGTGCTGCCCTGACGTGCCTCCGATCCGACCAGGCACACGTGACCCCGCGTGGCCGCTCACCGGTATCTGTGGAAGAGCCACTGCACGGACCAGACTCCCACCAGGAGCATGCCGTTCACCTCGGTCACAGTGAAGGCCCACTTCACGCGGTCCACGTAGTCGAAGAACTTGTCCGGCAGTGGGGGGCTGCTGTCTCTGGCCGGCACCCTCTCGTGCACCACCGTGATCATGACGGTGGTGAGTACCAGGTTGAAGGCAGCGTAGGCGAAGGCGATCACCGTCTTCCACCACTCGGAGGGCAGTCGGCCGCTCTTGTTCTCCGGCACCGAGATCTTCACGTAGTCCCGGTGGCGCGCTAGGCCTTTGCGCGCGGAAGTCCTCTTCGGTTCCTCGGCCGCCGCAGGGCTGTGCACGGGACAGGCGGGGCCCCCGGGGCCCCCGGGGACGACCGGGCGGGCGTTGTCACGCGTGACTGCCGGGTGACGCTCACACTGGTGATCCAAGGACGCCATGCGAGCCCCACACGCTAATCACTGCTGCGTTACTCACACAAACAGACGTGCACAGGCACTGTGACCCACTAGGTTGGGCTGTTCCCACGTCTCTGCTGAAAATGAAAGGCTTCAGATTCCAAGTTTTTGGGTGTGTCTGGAATCCCTGATGAAAGAAAGAAAAGGAAAGCTGATCTACAACACTGAGAGAATTCAGTCATTTTACAAACTTACTAACAATCAATACAGGCAAATGCTAAAAAAAAACAATGAAAACAATGAATAAAACAGTGCTCTTGAGAGGAAAACATTCCAGTACTTAGCAGTAATTAGAAATGCTTGTCTTTACCAAACAAAAAGAGGAACAATAGAGGAACTGTAGACTTAATCCAAGGTTAAAGCAGCATTATGATTTCTACCACTTCACTGCGTTAAAAAACACTGAGCACTTTGAACAAACTTTGCCACGGGTCTACACATAAAACTATGCATATGAACATATATAACATCCATTGCCTAAGTATATGGATGTGCATGTTAATTTGTCTTTGCTAGGAAAGCCTGCTCTTAAAATAGTAATGGCACAAGGCCATTTTCTGGTGCCACAGAAACCACAAAGCACATTTCTGCAACCGATTCTGCCGTTACTCAGGGAGGTCCGTGAAGACATCAGGACGCCTGATCCAGAACCAGCGTTAAGGTGCTTTGTGAACACAAGCCCTGGGTACATAAGGCTAGACTAGACTAGACTAGACTCGGAGAATAAAATGACATGCTGTGAATCAAGGGCGTTCACTGTGTTTGCAGCTTTAAGCTACTTCTTGGCCTCCGAGCAAGTGGATCATTTTCGGAGCAGTTTTGTCAGCTGCTTCCCTGAACAAAACCCGAAGAGTCCCTGGCGCGAAGCGCCTCCTTCTGCCTTTTTCTGGTGGCTTGCCAGATAAGGCAGTGTAGCTCTTTACTGGAGCAGCACACTAACTTTAGGAAGATAACACCAGTATCAAACAACTCTGGCCCGAGGCAATGTTCAGAACCATCTCCATCCAACTCCCCTCTGCTATACCACCACAGTACAAGGGTTTTGCAATGTTCATAATAGTTTCTGAGAATAAACAACCGTAACTTATTTATTTTATACATAGTGTATCTATGTAAGTTGCTAATAGCTTAAGTATGTGGCGTAGCTCAGACTGCCTGAGCAGATGAGGCCCAGGAAGAGGCCCACTCCATCAGAGCTGCTTCACCCACTCTACCCAAGCCTCCTGGTGGGTGGCTACCACAGAGGCCCACCCCATCAGAGCAACTTCTCCCCCTCCACCCAGGTCTCCTGGTGGGTGGCTACTGCGCCAAACTTTCTGCAAGTCTTACCAAACCTGCCCATAAACTCTCAAAATTCTCCAAAGGTGAAGAGTGATTGGGAAGAACTTCTTCACACAAGACGATCTGGAGACACCCAGGAGCAATGCCTTATCTGTCTGGGGCAGCTCCTGAAAGAACTTCTCCTGGCAGTTTGACTGACTGGGTTTTTTGTGTACCAGTCACAGAACATGAGCGATACGAGCATGGTTAAGCAAGTCTGCTCTGAGCCCTCTGGTAGTGGTTCAGCCTGGGCGGGGTTGGGGGGCAGGGGAGATGTCCTTCTGATGGTTTCTCCCTGATGGACTCTCACAACTTTCCTCTCCTCCATCAACAGTTCTCCAGTCTACCAAGTTTGTTCATGTTGTCTTGACATCAGGCTGTGTTGTGTGTGACCTGCCTGTCTGGCTGTGTATACAGTCAGATCTTAGAGGCAGGAGCTGCACTATACACTCTGATACAGGCTCTCCAGAGGAGTGTGAAAAGAACAGATGGTGTCACTGTATCAGTGTTCAGTCAGAAGAGACGGTGTCACAGTATCAGTGTTCAGTTGTCACTGTATCAGTGTTCAGTTAGAAGAGATGGTGTCACTGTATCAGTGTTCAGGCAGAAGACAGATGAAATTCTGATTTCAAAGGCTCTGATCTAATTACAGTAAATCCTCAGCTGAAACCACGAGAGCAGATCAGAAACAGCTTCACTTAGAAGCTCCATTAACAGATCAGCTCAGCCCTGCACTCTCCTCTCTGAAATGCACCTCAATACCCAGCATTACACACACACACACACAACTAGACACAGAACAACCAACATTACACTGACACACAACTCTTAAAACATATGCTAATAGCCAGTGTTACAAAAACACACAGCACACACAGCATGGAAAAGCAGAAGTAATACACAGTATTACATGGGCTGAAATGATGCAATTTTCGATACAGCAGAGAATCTGTTCAGGTTTAAAGCCATCACTTGTCAAAAGCCTCCAGTGACTGTAAGGCAGGCAATACAAGACATGTAGTTACGATGACTCTGGTCAGATACAAAGAGATGTCCGTACTTGCCTAAATTGCAAACATGCACTCAGCATTCATCCAGAAATGATATTTGTAAACCAGCAGTACAGACAGGCACAGGTCTGCACTGAATGTGTCAGCAGTCTATATTCCACAGGTCTGCAGTGAGGATGTCAGTAGTCCTTGTAGAAGGTTCAGCAGCAGTAGTGAATGTGTGCCTGCTCTCTTCCCCAGGCCCCTCGTTTGCTCCTCATCCTCACGTCTGCTGAACCCAAACTCGGAGAGACCTGTTTCCCCATCCTCCACCACTGGGTGGATGTGTGTGGTGGAAAGCTGGCCGGGGTGGAGGAGGGTGGGGGGTGCTCCCAACATGCTCCCAGACGCTGTAATGAATGGCTTGGTTGGCTCCGCCTACTCTGCTCTCCCCGCCTGCCTGCTATTTCTGAACACCCGCCCCATCGCCTCCAGCCCTGGGCTGGGTTTCACTGGCAGGGTGCAGCCGTGCCGGCTACACAGCTACACATTAGCGCCCGCAGGTAATGACATGGTACCACAGGCTGCCTGGGCTTCCTTTTCTGCCTTAAATACACCATCAAAAGGAACTGAGCCCTTGCCACACCAAAGGAGGCCAAACTGTGATCTTAAGAGAGCAGAGAGAAGCTCTCAGAATCCTGTCTGATACATTTAGGCTCGCTGGAGAACTGTTTGTGTGTTTGTTCATGCAAATGTTATCCAGACAACTGGGGACCCAGCTGACTGAAACACGTGGACCAAACAAAACTCTTGTGTTCTGAATCTACAGGTAAGAAGATGAGGTGAAGGATCTTAAAGCACACAAGAATTATGAACAGATGCTCATATCTCAATCATGGTGGTCCTAATGCCTGTAGGTTCTTACAACCCAGTGCCCACGTAAAATCAAATAGCCTGCAATATCAGCAAAGCTAATTTCACAAGATAACAACTTAGATAGTGTACAATTGTTTACAGGGAGGGTTCATCTTTGCATGCTGTTCCCAGCAAAACCATTAAACACTGGCTGATTATTTGTTTTCCAGTTTATCTCTTTGAGATAAGCCTACTTTAGCTGAGTGATTAATTTTCTGCTCAATACTGAAGGACTTATTCCCTAGCCATTGACTCAACAGAGAATATCTTCTATCAAGGCAGTGTTTCTGTGTCTGTGTGTTTTTCTTAAGTTCTGATTTAGAGGTTGCCAGATGTTGCTCTTTGAAGATCAACTCTTGTCCAAGGCACTGAGAAACGCCCAGCTGCCATAAGCCCTTCATTGAGGGTTAGAAAGACGTTGGCGGTTGTAATTTGTTCTGTGAATAGCTGCAGCTGAGTTATTACAGGGTGCCAGTGGTGTTCCTTGAGTAAACTGTACAGTCCAGATTTATGGGGAAATATGAACCCGGCTGTTTGAAAAATACGTAATGGAACCACTAAGACGGTTGAATAAGAGAAAGAATTCATAGTTTGTCATATTTATATATCAACATGTGCTCAAACCAAAAGACTACTTGTAGTCTAAATACAGACTACTCTGTTATTTAATTCTTACGTGCTTTGGTAATTTTCTAACAGTTTCTGTGAATAATTTTAATTACTATTCCGCCTGAGGCTCGTCTCCACTGTTTATGAGGTAGCCAGCTAATGAATCCATCAATATACACTCTTACGATACGTTATCATCAGCGACTGATTAGTAAACATCTGTAAGATAGCATTCGTGAAAACGAACAGACATTGCACATAGGATACGTTATTAATCCAGACTGTATCAGATAGGGTACAATGTGTAACATGCGAGTCTATGTTGAGTTTTCGACCACTTCATTTAGCATCATGTCTTACCTTCTTGTCGGCCGCCTAGACTCCTTCTATCTACAAGTGCAGCTACAGCGATCCTTGGCCAAGTGCGCCACCCCAGAAAACACGTGTTCACTACTCTGATGTTTATTAGAGCGCAGAAACTGTAAACGGTTGTATTTTAAATCAACCCCAGCGCATGCGTTGCTCTTTCAGAGTGCGCTGTTGTGATTTGGACTGTCGCGGTTTATGTTTCTGAAAGCTGCGCAAAAAAGCGGGTTACTGAATTAAACGCACTCCACGAAGAGTTAAACTGGTTTCGGATTAACCTCGCAGGCCAAGTCCATTCTGCTCCGGAACGTGATATGACTTTTGTGAAAGGCTGTTTGTGTTATGAATCACCATATCAGGTTAAATTTATTCAGCTGATATTTTTTCACATCGTCTCAGAGTTGTGAAAGCATAATTCTCGCATGTTAGAAGATGGCCAGTTGCACAGTCACGCGACTCTCAGAAAAAAAGTTTTAAAGATGAAATGAATGAATTACCATTTCTAAATTATTTCTAAAGACATTATTAATGGTCTTGTAAAATTAGTCGTAAATTGTATAATAAACGTAGGCTATAACACTATAATAATATATTTACTACATTTATTTTGTAGCTAAAAAATCTAGATTAATAGAAAAGTTTCTAGTAATATCGACAGCGACCATAGTAATCGTCTAGTAACACCGGTAATATCAGTCTTGGTGTAGTGTTCGCTATAAAATATTCTGCATTTAATTGAAACTGTTTTTGGTATTTTTCACGATTTTTGAAATGAAAACAATAAAATAAAAGAAAAGACTGGTATAATTTCCCTGACAGTTCGTCTCATCCTTTTTAGGTTTCCGCAACTGAAAAGAGCATTTTACAGACGCGATTTTACTACATTTTATAGACTGTGTAGTCATCTGATATGGTGGGCTAACCTACAATGTTAAAATAAAAGCTGTGTTGGGACCGCTTTTGTGTTTTAGGTTGCAAGTCGGCGTGTTTTTTGTGTAACACAGAGTGCGACACGTGAATAAGTAGCTGGCTAACAACCTTAACTGTTTCTATACAGTCTGTGTTTTAGATGATCATTGATGAGTGCATAGCGAGAAGATTGTAACTGTTAGAAGTGGATTGTAATTATATGTTGTAATTACATGTTGTAAGTAACGAAACAAAAAAATAACTTATTCGATTGTAATTTATATTAACGGGTGATTGATCAAATTCGTCCACTCAATTGCCATACTGAATTTAATGATTTAATTACATTTGACGTACTTTTACCATAATTTAACTCAAATCGTAATACAAGATTAACAAGCAATAAGCTGTCTTTATTTAGCGTGACACATAAACTTGGCAGTTTGGCTAGAAAATAAACATTTCCTTTATTTTCGTTTTAGGATGTAAGCTGTGACATAACTCACTGCACGAGGCCTTTGTGATGCCTCAAAATATGAAGCATCCTGACTCAAAACCTGGCGAAGCGAGTCTATTCCTGGAAATATCCAATGTCAGTGGAGTTCCGAGCCTTCCGCTCCACTCCGCTATCAGTCTCTTTCTCCTTTCTTACACGGAGTGCACATCCATCCACGTGCACCTGGTGTCAGATCATCCCGACAGCGTCCAGGCCTTGTCAGGCGTGATCCCAAAGAGTCTGACCGTATCCGGTTTGAAGAGGGAAGACGCTCCGACGCTCGTGCAGGCATGCCGTTTCCCTGCTGTGCTGGAGGCCGATGGCGGCTTTTGCAGGGCGGGTCTAGCGGTGGTGCTTAGACATATCGTCCAGAGAAGCTGCCAGGAGCGACCCGG
Source organism: Sternarchorhynchus goeldii (assembly GCA_028565775.1). Classification (NCBI taxonomy): domain Eukaryota; kingdom Metazoa; phylum Chordata; class Actinopteri; order Gymnotiformes; family Apteronotidae; genus Sternarchorhynchus; species Sternarchorhynchus goeldii. The sequence continues at coordinate 842,244 of JAOXYF010000009.1, forward strand.
CCGTCGAGACATAGCCTCCCTTCTTGGCTTCAAGAACACCTGCCTGAAAGCTTGTGCTGAGGTGAGGCTCCCGGGAATGGGGGGGTATAGTAAATTGTTGGCAGATAAAGCACTTGCACATTAAAGCAGCACATTTTGGTTATACTTGTCACCACATAATAGAAAAACTCAACAGAACATTAATCTGACACAACAGCATCAGTTCTTCAGCATCAGTTACTGACTTAGAAGTCCTGAACTGTGTGGAATGTGGTGTGGCACTATAATTTAAGTCTCCACTTCTTTAGTGTACACAAAGTGAAAATCTGCTTCGATATCAGTGCTTCAGAACATCCACGCAAGGCTGAGCCATGTTTAGACCAGGTGTTTTGGAAACTTCACTTGTCAGCCTAATGCCTGGGAAACCACTCTTGCATTTGTCTCATGGTTGGTAAACGGGTATTTTTAGAATATGAGAAGACCCTTTCCTTTCTCCTAATGTAAACACGCTCATTTTTTGTTGTGTCTAGAAAATGCCATGTTAAATGTTCCTCCATTCTTGTCACTTTGACGTGTGACCTCTGTTTGTCTGTGCAGGTGCAATTTGCCCATGTTTGGTGTATGTTATGATTTGTGAGACTGTTCCACCTGACAGAGTAATTCAGCATTTATTTTACTAGCACACCTGTGGTTCTGGCAGAGACTGCTTGCCTTGTTTGGAGATCTGTGTTTCCACATTTATCTTGGAAAACGTCTTTTCTTTAATAGCCAACATGTACTGCTAATAGCTCTTCCATTTATTATGACTGGTCTCCGTTCTTCCCTTTGCAAAGTGTTTATTTTAAGTTAGTCCTTGTTCATTAGGCTGTTCTTCTGCTTGTGTGCCCCTACGCTTGTGGGCCAGTAGTTTTCTTTGACATGTCCTCACTCCGCGTTAGGTGAGCCAGTGGACCAGACTGTGTGAGCTGGGCATCCCCTCCGCCGTGGAGGAGCACTTACTCAGTCCAGAGGAGGAACGTCTCCAGCTTCCCGCCGCCATCCTCCACCTGGAGCGCCGCCTTGGGGAGCCCGTCAGGGTGCACAACGATGATAAACTCCGCCGGCATAAGCTCCAGCAGCAAAGGAGCGGTGAAAGCTCCCAGCAGGGGACCCAGGGGGAAGGGTCCGGCACCACAGGAGGAGAGCAGGTCTTCCCCCCCGAGCACCAGAGGGAGGACCCGCTTTGTCTTGCAGAGTCCGGAGGGGTTGAGCTGAGTGCTGCTCTGGCCAAGCTCTCTGTGGATGCAGTTCCGGCCGCGGCCACCAGGGAGAGCTCTGACATAAGGCGAGCGAAGATGTCTGAGCTGCCCGATCTGGAGCATGTCTTCGCAGAGGGCATCTTCTTCACCCTCACTGACGTGGTTCTGCTGCCCTGCATCCATCGCTACCTGGTGAGGACCCCTGCGCCTCCAGTCACCCATGAGGGACCCGCCACGCTCATTATTGTGAGGAGAAAGGAAGCGAGGCGTTCATCTGAACTGTAGCTTATCTGACTGCCTGGTGTCAAGCGCTGACCCAGTCTGAGACATCTGAATCTCATGCGTCTGCAGGGTGTCTGCGCAGGTGTGGTCCAGCGTGCGTCAGTATCACGTTCAGCCGTGGTTTGGGGCCCACTGCTATCAAGGGAACTCGGGCGAGACGCCCTCAGGAAGCCGAGCTGAGGGAGCAGGTTCCTTCTCCTGGGTGGTCTAGGTTCTCAGTCACGCCTCATGCTAGGCTGCCTCACACAGCCGCTAGCAGGAGATGATTGGAGGAAGAGAAGCCCTGGAGAAACTCATGACTTAATCTGAACTTTTGTCTGTAGGGTTTTGTGCAGGTAGAGTTTGTGGAATGGGCTCTGCAGATCAAGTTTGCACAGTGGACTTTGCATTGCAGAGTATGTGGAGTTTTTTATAGATAGAGTTTGCAGGACAGGTTTTTCCAGATAGAGACTGAAGAGGTGGTCTATGCATATAGAGTCTGCAGGGTGAACTTTGCATTGTTTTGCCTGCGTTTGTGTAGTGAGGTCATATTTATTATTAATACACAGATACCAGTGCTGGCATGGGGCCAGTAATGGTAGTAAAATGCTTAATCTTTATTAATAGCCTGGTTTACTGACACGATGGTACCACATTACTTTTAATAATGGTGTGGGACTAAAATTAAATTGTAAATAAGTGGTTCATTCCCAGCTGCTTTGTTTAATAGTACACAAGCAAATACAAACATAAACACTACATGTTTATATGTTTTTATATTTTAAATTTATAGTCATTTATAAAAAACTAACAACAGCATGAATTGATGAATCTCCCTCATGAGTGCTGCCCAGGCTCACGGGGGAAGTGCAGGCGGTTACCCTGTAAAAATGTGAGCGTGGTTGTATTGAAGTAAGTGCCTCCGGGGTAGTGAACTGGAGTAAACACCTCACAAACTGCTGATCTGGGGAAAGCGCTGTTCTCTCTCCTGAGCTGTTTCACACCTCTGCACTTACTCTGACCTGCTCACTCGGTCTCCTTCTCACTCCCTCTGTGTTTCTCTCTCTCTTTCTTTCTTCTCTTTTTTGGATGCTGTCTTTCCACCCTGCTTTTTCCTCTCTCTCTCTTTCCCCCTCTCCCCCACCCCTCTCTCTGAGCACAGCTCTACTGCCACCCAGTTTCACACCCTGTGTAGCGTGACTCCTCTCTCTGAGGGGGAGCAGTGGGTAGGAGGGGTTGGGCGGGGCTTTGGATGGTGAGGAGTTGCAGGGGTTTACAGGAGCTGCTGTTCTCATTTTAGTGTTGACAAAACCCTGCTGGTTGTTTAAATCACTCTGAATTGTAATATATTAGTATTTCTATTGAACCTTCAGCTTCATCCTTTTGCAATAATCCTGAAAAGCACAAACTGAGAATTTGCTATGATACTACGGCACCCTTCTTTTTTCATGAAATATCACGTTTGAGTCCCCTGTTGCTTATCCAGTCATTGAGATGCCATGTATTTTACTTCTTCTGTTCAGTGTAAATTCCCAGCAGCGGTACTGTAGGAGTGGATGGTGTAGCTCTTCACGGTTAGTTGGTGTTGGTTCGTTTCAGAGCTCCCTGTCTCAGCACGCCCCCCACACACTGAGGCTCCTCCCACTCCTCCTGCGCTGGTACGAGCGGGTGCAGGAGCTCGCCACCGTCCGCCGTGCTGCCCTGGACTGTGGGATGACTCTTTTCAGACCCCAGGTGACCCAGACATTGGTGGAGCCCCAGGTGACTCCGTGTCCTGGTGAAGCAGAGCAGGAGAGCCCCAGGATCTCAGTAGAGCACTTTGTTGGAGGTCCTAGGCCCACGCTCACCAAACTCCAGGTAATCAATCTCTCTCTCTTTCTCTCTCTCTCTCTCTCTCTCTCTCTCTCTTTTTCTCTCTGTCTCTTTCTCTCTCCCTCCCTTCTGTCTCTGACCTTTATCTCCACACCCTCACACACACCCGTGGTGAGACATGCATCATCCTTTGGGTTCACGCGCTTTTCTTTGCCGCCCCATTAAACCCGCCTGAGGGTGAGAGGGCGTGTCTCTACTCGGCAGCGTCCGGAGTACCATCCGGATCCAGCGCGGCCCCGCGGGCCACGGCTCTGACCCGCTCCTCCCACTATAACTCTCTACCACTACCTGTGTTGATATGCTTCTCTGGGCCTCACACTAATGAAAAGTATCTCATGCTTAACTGAATTAGGCTGTATATTCCAAAGACTATTACATGGCTCGCTGGCTAAAAGGTGACAGAGATGTAACCTTTGTCCACACATTTGATTCAGCGCTACTAGAGCAGTGCTTGCTGAATGCGGTTGTCTCGGTGGTGCTGGGGTCTGTAGGTGGACACTCCGAGCGGATCGGGTGGAGAGCATTTACCAGCTTGCATTGCTTCGGAAATCCAGCACATTCCACAACAAAATAAAAATAGCAGTGAAGTCAGTTGTGATCCGAGAAACACTGAACTGTGTGTTGCAAGTTTAAACTTGGACTGGTGTTAAAGTAATACACTCCAGGCATGTTTCCCCAAATAGCACAAGATCTGCACCTGCATGAGAAGCGCTCGTTGCCCTATTGCTTCTCTGGATTATCTAATCTCCCATCATAATCTACCACTGCCCCTGTTCACGTAACCCAGCGCAAAAGATGTAGTTTTACCTGAAAATCTTTCATCTCCACTATATATGTATAACTGTCCCTCCGCCCCTGCCCCAGCTTGCTCAGTCTAAAGATCCCCAAAGTCCTTCTTCAGGATGACTGATTTCCTTAAGGTGCGCTTGTCTGCCTGTTCCTGGTACAGTCTACACGCAGACCTACCAGACAGTCCCCTGATGTGTTGCAGATGTATATCGTTAGGGCAGCCGTGCCCCACATGCTGAGCGGGGGTGCCTGGTCTGCCGTGTTACGGTGTTGGCGTTGTTACGCCTGGCCTGCCGTGTTACGGTGTTGGCGTTGTTACACCTGGCCTGCCGTGTTACGGTGTTGGCGTTGTTACACCTGGCCTGCCGTGTTACGGTGTTGTCAGCGCTTTAGCTGATCTCTTGTCATCCCCCCCCCCACTCTTGTTACTGTTCAGAGAAACTGCTGAACACAACCACACATCCAATAAAGCTTTACAGCCGCTGTAAACAGGCGCGCTGCTAATGAGACGAGACACGGCCGTGGTGCACCGCCACACCGCCGCGCTTCGTCTGGAGGAGGAACGTTCCTGTCCACCATGTTGGAGCTCCACGTCCACACTCCAGAAGAGCCTGTACAGTTAGATCAACCCTCACAGATGCCTGTGCAAAAAAACAGGATCAGAATCCTGCACTGTAACATCTGTGTGTGTGTGTGTGTGTGTGTGTGTGTGTGTGTGTGTGTGTGTGTGTGTGTGTGTGTGTGTGTGTGTGTG
>JAOXYF010000009.1:848991-875240 GCA_028565775.1 Sternarchorhynchus goeldii
CGTGTAGGTGTACACGGGTGGGTCTACCTGGTCTGTATTGATGGATGGTTATCGTGTAGGTGTACACGGGTGGGTCTGTCTGGTCTGGATTGATGGTTCTTAAGCAGGAAATGTAACGGACTAGAAATGAATTTGAAATGTCTAGCTTGCTTATGACAAGGCTTGTATCTCAGCTGTGGCCCTGTTACCATCAGTGACCAGATCGGGTGAGAAGTGAGATGATGTGATAATCATGGGACATTGCACTCGTCTGTGTGTGTGTGTGTGTGTGTGTGTGTGTGTGTGTGTGTGTGTGTGTGTGTGTGTGTGTGTGTGTGGCAAATGTGTGCACGTATTAACAAATCCCACATCCTACTTGATGCCCTCTGTGGGAAAAGATGTCCTATGTTATCTCTCCCTCTTTCACACATCATAAGTAGCCTGAAAGGAAGGAACGCTATGATTGGTTTAGAGGGCTGGGAGCGAGGTCTGGAATTCTGGGCAGCTAAACAAAGGCTGCCCTGTGTGAGGGTGCTCCTGTTTACATTCCGATCAGGGAGATATTGTCTTCCGAGGTGCCGAGCCCGGCTGATGAGGATCTGATATGGCTCCTTCAAGGAGGAGAGGGGGGTGTGAGCGGAGGTGACAGTGGGGTGAGCAGGGATGAGTACAGCTGATGCTCTGCACAGTGTGTAGGCTGTGTGCCATTAGAGTTGGGCTTTTTGTTCTGTCTTACACACACACACACACACACACACACACACACACAGGCGATCTATGAGGGTGAGCTGTAGTTTTCTCTTGGATTCCTGGAACACCCTTTCACCAAGAGGATCCTGGCCTGCCAACCCAATGGTAATCTTCTAAAACACACGAACCACCTGCCTCATTTAACTGCACACTCACATAGCCCCTTGTTCCTTTCGCACCACACAAACACACACACGTGCACACACTCACCCACAATGCTATTTGGCTCCTGCTCAGCTCTGATGAAGGTTAAACAGAAGGCTTTCAGTGGGAAACCGATGTCTTTTGAGACCGATACACTGTATGTGAACAGAATGCAGATCAACGTGTAACGCGGTTAGAATACTCTAGTGCAAAAGAGGAAGAAATGGGGTATTATTTTGTTTATTTATATACATATTCATTCAGCATCTTTTCCTTCAAATCTCAGTTGGTGGCCCTTCTGTTTGAAAGTCAGATGACCTCAGGGTTGATCTGCCAGACCTGTTTCTGGGCTCCTGTTGGCTGACGAGACCTTCAGCTCCAGAGTGTGGCAGCTGCTGGGAATGACGGCTCGGACAAATAGGCTTCTACATCTGCCCAGCCCCCTGCTCCACCCCCAGCTCCACCTACAGTTCTACCCTGAGACCCAGCTTCCAGCTCCACCTCTTAGAAACTAGTGAAACTCTGGCCTGAAATTGCTGGCTGTGCCCAGCAGTCCTTAGATTTCCTATTATTGCTGAGCCGTGTAATCACGGTGGCGCAGCCCAAATGGGCTCACCTGTCTCTTCCTGACAGTTGCGTTCCATTTTCAGAATCAGACTTCATCAAGGAGAAAGTGTTGATGTTTCAGTAAATGGTGTGCTTGAAATAGCCCCTTCGTGTTCTTGGCAGACTGAGCAGAATGGCTTGTTGAGTACTGAACTGTCATCATTCATTTCCATAACTAGTTTTACCCTGAGCTTTGTTCTGGAGTGCTGACCTTTGGCGTGGAGTTGAGCACTGGAACGACGGCCTACGCCTTTCGCGTTATTCTTAGCGGTGTGTAGCACCCGATTGTTAAGGACAACGTCTGGTGGCGTTGCGAGGTCTTCACAGCAGATTTTTGTCACCATAAAATGAATAGCAGCTGTTTAAATGAAAATACTGAAAGTAGAGCTGATGCTGAGCTTTCCACCACTTTCCCTGACAAGGTGTCCTTAATGTCACATGTTCATCTTTCTGATCTTTATTTGGATGTCCGTTAGCTGCCACTGTGGTAGCAGCTACTAAATCCAGAGTCATTTTCAAGGCGACTGGTGTTTGACTACTCTGTCAAAAGGGGGGTTTTCACAGTTTTTCATGATTTGGGATTTTGGGTCTCTCTCTGTGTGACTTTCCATTGGTTGAAGCGTTCCATTGGTAAGCGAGACTTCAACCCGCAACCTGTCAAATGTAGATGCATCTGGGCAAAGTTGGGTGAGACCGTTGGTGTTGCAAACACAGTCGGTGTGGGAAACGATTACTATTTGTATCTTTTGTTTTTGATCTTTTTGACTTTGGATTAAATGTCTTTAATATACCTTATACAGCTTATTCGGTCTTTTGGTTTTTGGTGCACTCATCTGTCATCACTTTTTGAACCTTCGCACTGGGACAGAAAGACCAGGGAGACGAGTGAGCAGTGGGGATTTGGGCTGTGAGGTTTAATCTTGTTCTGAGATCATAGGCAGAAGGACAAAAACCAATTCATATTACCTTACGTTTGCAAAAAAGCTGATATGAGGAAAAGATGTTTTATTAAAAGCCCAGAAGTCCTATTGTTTTTCCACCAGAAGTTTTATATGAACTGATCGGGAGCCGAATGGAGGTTTGGCAGAAGTGCCGTCCTGAGAGCAGCTGTTCAAACTGCATGTAGGTCAGGGTGATCCTGCTTTAGTAACGCTCCTTTTGGTTGTCCGAGATCAAATTCTTCAAATTCTGGCCATGTGAAGAGGCACGACTCCAGACTGACCAGGTGGCGTGCAGCACAGAGGCAAATGCTTCAGCCCAGCTGGAGTTTTTGGCAGATTGCGCGGGATGGTCGAGAGAGGCAAATGAATGCCCCGTGGCCCAATCGGCTCTGACTCCGCCTCTCTCTCTTCTTTACCCCTCTCTCTGCTTGAGCAGTGAGGAACCAGCTGTTTGTCTTTAGTGGTTTAATGCTGAGGTGGATTGCTAGTTTTAATGTCTCTATAACAGTTAAGCAACGTGCAGTGTGATCGGTCATGTTGTCAGTACTGACGACGCTGCATCGGTCAGCAAGCACTGGTTTGTTTTTCTTTCCATTCCAGACAGCGCCAGCCTTAGCTGGGCACGGGACCGTCGTGCCAGTTCCTGATGAGAGAACAGGGCCTTTTTATGTATTAGGATTTCTTTTGTTTTTTAAATGAATGATTTATTGTAAATGAGTAAACGCATATGCTGGAAAAAGAAACTGGAAGGAATTAATTGATTGTGTAACCATCTAAACCCAGACCACCTCAGGAACTCCATGCCATGTCTAAGCTGTTAATTTTTAGATTAATACATCAATATGCTTTTAAAACTAGGTTCAGGTACTGCCTCTAGCTGGTCATTACTTGCAGTTGAAGACGACTCTCATTATTAGTCCTTACCAATATGCTAACTTGGTTCTGGTTTTTATACAAACTGCTCTTAAATAGTGTTATTATCCAAACACGTCTGATCTGTGTAGATCCCGTTTGAACCATTTCACCGTGGTTTCTGCAGTGTTCGAATGGAGAAAGGCTTCCCCTTGAACCCAGGGAGTGTTTTGATGCGCTTCACTGAGCAGATGTCTGGCACCTTCTCACGTGTTCCAAGATGCTGGAGCCTGATGAGCTGCATGGTGTCTGAGATGTGGTTACGGCTGTCTAATACAGTTAATTATACACGGTTCCACTGTCTCAGGTGTGGCTGCGTTCGCCGTCACAGTCCGTGCTGAAAGGCCTGTGAACACCTGTATTCCACGGAGGGCAAAAATAGAACCTTCGTTCTTCACGTTTTAAAAGCCTTCAAATCTGACAAAGTCCCGCATGTCGCTCTCAGGCCTTCAGCGATAGAAATGTTTCTTATCGCGGTTTTTATTTCCCCCGTCGTAGAGAGCGAGAGGCTGTGCAAGACAGTGACCCAACAGAGACGCACACAGCTGCAGGGCACTGTTGTACCACTAATCCCTTAAGAAGAACACAGTTCTGAAAGTAGCCCCTTTGCATAACCACTGTCAATGATAATGCAGTCCTGGATGTTCTTGGACGGAGAGTTTCCAGAACTGCTGCCTGTAATGAACAGCTCTTTTTTTTGACAATTGTAATATTTCTAAGGTGAAAGGTAGGAGGTTATCCTGAAAATGGGTTTTATTCCCAAGGCAGTTGGAAATTTGCACAATTTCAATCTAATTATGCTTGTTATGTACTGTTCTGCTGTTGCATGGGATTACTGTACATTAGAGAACACCATGAGAGGAGCACCCACTCATGTGCAACTCTCTGACTCTCCAAATGGATTCAACAGGACAATTTGTTAGGTTTTTGGTAATTTCTATGATAGAATTTTATTCACATTCTATCTCCCTATGTCTCGGTCTGTTTCTCTCACTCTCACCTCCACCCCCCATTCCTCCACCCCCCCCCCCTACCCCCTCACACTTACTCAGTCACATCCCTCTCCCTCTGAGAATCTGAGTCACTGGAAGTGGAGGCCTGGTTTACTGGAAGGGCTTCTCTGTGTAGCTTATTGATGGGAACCCTGTAGCAGGGCTGTCAGGAGCCTGTAATCAACACGCTGATGAATATATGGGCCTGTGTTCCAGGTATGTCTCCTCCTCCCCAGGAAACTCCACACATCATGTGCCAGCTCGCGAATTCGGGCACATCTCCACTCCAGTGGGCGTTTTTCTATAGGTGCTGAATTGGTGGGCATTGGGAATCATCTCCTTTCAAGTTTGTTACACACACACACACACACCTACACCTATTACTCATTGAATATAGACACGTCCATCTCTCTGCTATGGCCCCAGGGTGTCCAGCTGTCTGTGAATGCTGAGGTTCCATTCAGGGGTATGGACTCATTTATTTTGTTTGCAGAGTTTTAGTGTCCCTGCCGATCACTGCCTGCCATGGTAAGATGAAGCGAGGACAGGAATATCTCAGACCAATCAAGACGCAGGTTGTGTCTGTAAGCCTCATGGGTCTTTCTCTATCTCTCACTCTTTTATAGTGTGGTGGGATTTTTTTTACTGTTGCATAAACAGTTATTCAACATTACGAGAGATGGATGTTCAGTTCTCATGAGAAACCACGCCCTCGTTAAGCCCTCCGAATCTCGGGATTCACTCGGAGTGGAAGCCGAGGTGTCCGTGTGAGGCGGGTGTGTGTTCAGATGTGTTTGTTTCCGGGCGTCCGTGTGAGGCGGGTGTGTGTTCAGATGTGTTTCCAGGCGTGGAGATAATGACAGCTTATGGTGATGCTTGACTACAGACTCTTGAACAGCCGCACGTTCTGGATTCAAAGCGAGGCTCAGTGCCTTTGTAATGAGTACCAAAGAGCGGGTTTGAGTGAAGCCTGTTGCTTGGGGTGAGTCTTGCCTCCGTGCACGGCCCTCCCCGCCCCCACCTCCATGAGATCGCTCGGGGCTTGGCCGGCGTTGGCAGTGGGTTGACACTCCACATCTGAAGCTTCACAGAGGGGAAACTGCGACTGAAGGATGCCTCCTTTGTGTTCTGTTGTGGGTGATCTGAACTGTTAAGGAAGTGTGTGAACGTACCCTCCGTTTAGTGGTGTGAACGCTAACGAGAAGACCACACCTTTCTCCCGGAGCACCACGGCTACGCAGAGCTGTAGACACTTAAACATGGGAAGCCCTGCCTTGACTTCCAGAAAGAAAAGGGTCATTTCAATTTGTTTCTCTGCTGTGTTCTCCTGCTTCTGGGTGCCAAATGGATATATTCAGCAATTTCCTGGGGGAAGTTTTTGTCTATGTATGTTGAAATGGATCATAATATGCAATTAGAGTAATTGCAAACAAGTAATGTGCTCTGACTGTGCTTCAGGGCCGATTCCTGAAGCATACAGGCACACTTTACCAGGCTGTCAGCCAAGGCTGAATATTTAAACGTTCACATGTAAGATCAAGTAGTCATGTGCTGGGTCATTACTATTTTTATTTCATTAAGAGATAGTGCTGAATAATTCTTTTTGTTGCACTGGCACAATGATGGCATGCAGTGGACTCTTCCCCCTCTTGAAATGCCTCCTGACATGCCCCTCACTTGCCCCGCCCCTCCTCACATGCCCCGCCCCTTCTCACATACCCCACCCCTCCTCACATACCCACCATGGTCATTTGCTTTAAATTACAGTCATGACTGGTTATGTTCCATTTTACAGATTGAAATGTGAATTTTTCCAGTTCACTTTCTCATTCCTTTTTCATATTTTTCTATTCCAGTTTATTCTAACAAATGGAGATGTAAACGTTGGAATCACCTATTTCTACGAGCGAATTTGAGTAAATGTTAACCTCAGCAGGTTATAAACAGACAAAATTATAATTTTGCATGCACAGAGTAGCTATTAGCAGTTCAATTCTGCCCGGAGCTGCTTCAGGACAACATGATGGTCTGTTTAGTACGAGCTGTTGGTGAAGAACTGTTATTATGAGTGGATTTCACACCAGCGATGTGTTCATTCTACACCTCTTCCTCTCTGCAGGCAAGATGTCCGCCAATCGCGCTGCACGCAAACAGCAGCAGCTAAACAACCTGGTTGCCATGGTGATGGAGATGGCCCGGCCTGGTCACACTATAGTGGATTTCTGTAGTGGCGGAGTAAGTGTTTCTCTGTGTGTGTATGTGTGTGTGTTTGCTTGTTTCTGTGCATGTGTGAACTCCCACAGTTCCTGAAACCAAGCAGAGCGCTGAAAACAGTAGAAGGGAAGTCAGTAATACATGTAGGCTCATGTAAAGGGTTATATCAATTGAATAAATTGTACTGTTACAGTTTTCTAACACACCTAACTAATCAACAGTATGGAATTTGGATTGGTGTCAGCCAGTCCATTTCAGACCAGCACTCAGCCTCTCCTCTCTGTGATAGCTGAGGTACAAGGACATGCATGTTCTGCTGTACCCGAGCAGGTTCAGGTTGGATATATAGCAGAGCTGCATGAGTTTTGGTTGATTACAGCTGGGATTAGGGTGTGTACTTGTCCTCCTGGATCTTAGTGCAGCTTTGGACACAGTGTGTTGTTTATGGGATTCTTTGGACAGTGTGTTGTTTATGGGATTCTTTGGACACAGTGTGTTGTTTATGGGATTCTTTGGACACAGTGTGTCGTGGTGTTTATGGTCTTTAAGGTTGAAAACGCGGTCAGCCTCAGTGGTGTTGCACCTTTGTATTAAGGTTAATGATGATGATACTGATGGAGAGCAGTTTGTCTGTACTGTCTGTAGAGAGACTCATCTGACCTCCCTCTTCATGATACACTGGGCTTAGTTTTGCTCTGGTACTTTTTATTACTTGCATGCCACACACACACACACACACACACACTCAACCACCTCCATCCCTAAACTGATATGATAACCTGGATTTCCAGATTTATTTAATGATACATCAAAAACAGTCTTAATTGCTTTCAGCCACCCTTAAGAGAACTGGATGGGTTGTGCTAAAGATCTCAGATGTGTGTCCTTCTTTGACCTTTTGTTGCTTGAGAATCCTGCAGTTATTCTAGATCCCACAGATCCTGCAGTTATTCTAGATCCCACAAATCCAGTCATTTTATTTCCACTTTAAAATGTCAAGATTGCTTTCTTTCATCTTAAAAACATTTCTACATGAAGTCTCTCTCTTAACTTCCATAAATGAGATTCCCAGTAAAACCATCTCTTTCAGAATAAGATTCACAGTCCAGCCCATCTATTTTAGATTGAAATTCCCAGTCAAACCCACCTCTTTCAGTTTGAGATTCCCAGTCCAGCCCCACTCTTTTAGAATGAGGTTCCCGATCAACCTCCCTGTTACAGAATGAGATTCTCAGTCAAGCCTATCTCTCTCAGATTGATTTTTTAATTATGTAATTATTGCAGTTTTTTCTTTGTTTGTTTTTTTGGATCTATTACGGTGGTGTTTATGTATTTGTATTTTTGTTTCATATTAACAGCCTTTATTCGCTTTGCCCTTTTTATTGGTTTTGTATAACAACCTTTTGTATTTTGAAAGGCTATATATACATATATATATAAACCCAAATATATTAATATATATATATATATTAAGCCTGGCCTGTGATCGTGTGAGGCACCTCCCCACACATTCTCCTCTTTGTCTGTTTGGGTCCAGGGTCATGTTGGGATTGTTCTGGCGCACATCCTTCCTGAGTGCAAGGTGAGTCCTGAACCTCTCGCTTAGACAAACGAAGAGAAACTCTGCTCTTCTCTCTCCAGGTGTAAGGACTGTGCAGTGAGTTCAAAAGAATCACGCCACATTACTGCTGTGGTTACTGCATTAGAATTAGAAAATAATTCTGTTCAAGTCCAGGTGATTACTCATGTGTTATTTGATTGAACTGATTGCTGTTCAGTGTAAAAACATTAGTAAGGTTCTCTAAAAGCGGCCATATCATATCGCTGTTTGGACTCCCTCAGGTCCTCCTCATTGAAAACAAGGAAGAGTCTCTGATGAGGGCGAGAGAGAGGAGTTCACGACTCGGCCTGAAGAACATTGGCTTCATCCAGGCCAACCTTGACTACTTCACAGGGCCATTCCAAATAGGGGTAGGTGCTACCTGATATGGCTCCACAAACCAAGCTGGTAACAGGTTTATAAATGTTTGTAAATGATTTGTGAATGTGTTATAACATGCTTGTGATTGGCTTGTGAATGTGTTATAATATGCTTATTGTGAACTGTTACTAATGCTATGTTCTTATATGTCATTATATGCTTTTAATAATACAGAGGAGGTGATTATTAGGTTTACATATTTATTCAATTTAGCAGTTTATTTGTTTTTCTTTAAATACCAAATATGAGAATAGTAAAGGCTTCTAGGTAATTATAACTTTTTTGTGTTTTGAAGGAGCCTGAGCTTGAGGTTAGGAGTAGTGTTTATCTTCTAGACCTGCATGCATGGCTGCTCTCAGCCGTTCCGTCCCAAGGTGGATGGTCTAGCTGACTCTTCTGAAGCAGTGTGACTGGTCTTCTCTCACTAGTGATCCATCACAGCTCCTTTAGCGCCGTCGTGTGTAAGAGCATAATTATTCTACATTAAGAAGGTTTCTCAGCAATTACACTCTGAATGGGTTGTTTTTAAGATACAACTGCTTCAGAGCTCTCTTCAGTTCAGTAGTCATGAAAGAATTTAATCGTTTTTTTTTTCTTTCTATATGGTAAATGTTACATTATGTTCTAGTTTCTCCTCTGTGATCCTGGCACCTTGATAACAACATGGCAGAAGCCATTTAAAACACCTGTCTTGCTTTTTATCTGTCTATTGAGCTGGAATCTCAGGAATATTTAGATTGCACATTTAAAAAAGGGCAAATTACTTTCTGTTTGTGCAGTCACTGCCTGGCATTAGAGTTAAAAGCAAGTCAGGGAAAGCTTGGTTAATAGGGGACTGTTTACTCTCATTATTCTGGGGCGAATTGTTTTTTTTTGTCTATGCTACAGGGAAATGAATCTTGAAAAGGCATGATGACGTGTGTGTGTGTGTGTGTGTGTACAGTTATTAAAATCCATTTTTGTCAGGCTTTTATTATGTCAGCTGATGCAGAGGTGACATTCCTGGGCAGCCAGGACTTTTATTCAGTGGAGGGCACTGCAGTTAATTAAGTCAGACAGGCTGCAATATTTTCACAGCGATATTAGTGCTGATCTCCACCTTCATCTTCACTTGCTTTGAATTTGTCGAAATAGGCCTAATTATCGCAGTCTCAATCATACCTTTTCCCTTGTTCGTTGTTTATGCTAAATAATAAACTTAGTTTTGTTTTGGTGTACTCCAGTCTCCACATGCTTGCCTGGGCGAGCTCCTCACTAGGGTCAGTGCTTCCTTGTTCTGTCCCACTGCTCTTATGAGGATGTCCGGCCCTGATCTGTGCTCCAGAGGCCCTGCCCATCCCTCTGAGGGCTTCGCCGTGCACAGGCCAGTAGCTGAATGGCCCTGTTTTTGGTTTTTGTTTCCTTGTTGGCATAATGGGAGGCTGCAGCCGGTTCTCCATGGTGACGTGCTTCACTAGCCCTGCTGTGAGAGCAGTGGGCACCTCTCTGAGGAGAGCGGGCACCTGGAGAGCACTGTTCTTCAGCTGCTCTTCAGCCTGGCCCATATCTCTGGACGCCCACGCACGGGCACTTTAATGACACGTGGGTGTGGCCCGGTCCACTCCCACCAGCTCTTAGGACATTCAGATTTCTTGCATCGCAGCATGAACGTGTTCAAAGCTTCCACAGTTCTGGCTGGGGCTGAACCTCTGAATGATCTCTTTATGCGTGGATTTGTAGACTCATATTGGTTGTTCGGTCTAAGCCTTGACATCTCTATGACAAAGCCAACCTGCTTCCAGTGAGTTTTGCTACCCGGGACAAATTCTTATATTTGCTCAGAAACCTGAGCACAGGTTCAGACGACATCTGCTTCAGGCGCGTGAGAAGACACGTCTGCTGCTTGTCCCCGTCGCACCGGTTCAGAGGTCACGGTACTGAGGAACATTGGCAAGCAACGCACGTCATGCTGAACAAGTCCTGCTTTGCCCCCTGCACAGCACAGTATCTGTTGGACACACTCGGTTCCTGCTCTCTGGTCTGTCTGCTTAAACACTGACGTTGGATCCAGGCACAGACTGACACGCGCTGACTTACTGGGGTTAGCCGTACGAAGACGATCGGCCACAAATATTTTCCAACAGGCTGGAGCGCTACTTTTAGCTTCAGCCAAGCGGGAAGACAAATGCTCTGTGAACGGCATCCTTGCAGAGGGGATTCTGGGACAGCGGGTGTGGACCGGGGTGATCATGTGCACCGGCACGGCACCCGTGCATCATAAAAAACACAAAGAGCTTTTGGCATCTCCTTTGTTTAAACCACAGTGGTGTCAAAAATTCAAAACGCAAGAACTGTCCACAAGACAGACGAAGACAATAAAGAAGCTGTATGTTACATTTCGTGCTTTTGTCCGTTATTGTTTGATCTGCGAATAACTGATGGACGTTTGCTTTAGTCCAGAAGCTTGGAACATGTTTGTTACACTGATCTTACAAGTCTGTGGTAACTGAGAACAAACCAAATGTCTTGTAGATTGGTTGAAATGCTTGCTTTGGGAGATAAAACATACATGATTTAACAAACCTCTTTTGCCATGCAAAACAGTTGAACAAAATACCTCTGATCTTTGTGCCAGATGGACAGTCGTCTTTACCTCATTATTCCAGTATGAGCCTTAGAGAGATGGATTCCAGCGCCTGAAATGTTGATGCAGGTTGATAAATGCATGCAATACGGTGGTGTTTTTAGCTTTTCTCTTCAGAGACTTGAGCGCGGCGTTGGTGGGCACTTTGTGCTGCGATGTTTGCTTGTTCTTGTTAACCAGTCCTATACGTCTTGCACTGCAGGTGTGAAAAGGTTCAGTTCATCTACTTTGTGTTTTGCCTTTGGAGATGTTTCTCTAAATCTTTACTCTTTGGTAGAATCGTCCTCCCCTCACATGCATGTCCCAGCGTTGCCACCACTGGTGACTCTCTAGCGCCACCCATGTTACACATGTTTGTCTTTCATGGTTCCTGCAGTTCTCCAGAATTACAGGGTGCTACATTTTTTCCCTTTTTTTACACAAGGAGTGTCAGATTTAGCTGGAGAGCAGGGATTCAGTACAACACCTGTGAAAGTTGAAATCTGTGTATTAATGGAACTCTTTCATCCTAGCTGTTAGCTGCTTGGAGAAAGTGCCAATAATTTTTATCAAGATGTTCCCTTCAGAGTGTGTGTGTGTGTGTGTGTGTGTGTGCATGTGCAAGCGTGCATTTGTGTGTACGTGTGTGCATGTGTGTGTGTGTGTGTGTGTGTGTGTGTGTGTGTGTGTGTGTGTGTGTGTGTGTGCGTGTGCACATTTAGTGCCCTGAGAAGTTTTCTTTTTGATGTCTTGGTTACATTAACCATTATGTAACACCTAAGCCAAAACGTCTTTGTGATGTTAACCTCATTGTATTCTTTCTCTCTGAAAGAACCAGAACCAGCAGCTTTGTTGTCTTGCCAAAATCTTGCACTGATAGTTCTGCTGAAAGCATCCACACAGAGTACCTTTCTGACCGTGTGTAAACAGGGAAGCAGACTTGGTTATTACCATCTGCTGAGCATCAGAACGTTGGTTAGAGTCATAGATTTTGCTCCATCAGTTCACCATCTGAAAATAACTCTGCACAGAGTTACGCCAAGACTGGTAACGGGTCATTAGGCGCCATTGATTTGCTGGCAGTTTAAGCAGGTGTCTCCGCTGAGCAGGATCAAACGCTGGGTGCTGTGTCGAAGGTCCAGGGTAGCACCAGTAAGTCCTGTGCTTTCTGTTTGGGTGACGGAGTTCGTGGGCTGTGTGGCACATCGCACAGTGATGTGAGCGCTCTGCTATGGCAACTGCATGCAACTAAGTCCAGTGAGTGATTAGGCACTAAATTGAACACATTCCAAAGATATGTTCTTGTGAGGGGTTTGGGGGAGGTGAGGGGTGCTAATCCTTAGCCTTGACAGGAGGCATTACAGAGCAACACACACACACACACACACACACACACACACAACTTAGCTGGGCTGAACTCAGAGCCACCAGAGTGGAGGTGCAGGCTAAGTTAAATGCATGACCATCTCCTGAATGGCATGCAGACACTTTGAAGCTGGTTTTCTTTATTTTTCTACCAACCTTTTAAGGAGTTTTAACCATTTTGCAGCTAATATGTAGAGAACTGCCTTGCGTCATGCACTGTTAGCCAGGCACTTCAGAGGCCAGGCCAGTCCGTGCTCAAAATGCTAACAGATCAATAACGTTCTCTGTTAGTGTCCACTCCATAGGAGAAACACTGGAGTGTTTGAAATTATGCTATGAGTGAATCAGCCAGCAGGGCAAAGCTATATCATGTTTGTGCCTTTGTATATATGCATATAATATTACATATTATATTACATATATGTGTGTGTGTGTGTGTGTGTGTGTGTGTGTGTGTGTGTGTGTGTGAGAGTGAATGAGTGAGTGAGTGAGTGAGAGAGTGATCCATGTAGGAGAGCTACAGCTGTGTTTTCACATTCACAGACAAATACAGACAGGCAGATACGTCTTATAATTGCAGCGTGTGTGAGTGGATGTGTTGGATGCATATCTGTGTATGTGCAGTCCTGCAGGTGTGTGTTGCTTTTGTGCAGGTTGCTCTGCATGCATGCGGCGTAGCTACAGACATGGTCCTGGATCACTGTGTGCAGGCCAGAGCAGGATTTGTGATCAGTCCATGCTGTTATGGCTTTATTCAGAACACACTCAAGTTCAGCTTCCCCAGAAGGTTAGTCTCTCTCTCTCTCTCTCTCTCTCTCTCTCTCTCTGTGTGTGGGCATGTTAGTGAGGATATGCACCTCTTCTTTCATCCCCACTCATGTATAAGTGTCTGCCTGTGTGCTTGAATGTAATTAAGTTTTATTAGATGAAGTCCTCTCCCTGTCTCCCTCCCTTTGCTCTTGCTGTCAGTCAGAACTATGCCCGCTCTCCCAAACTGACAGTACCACCTAACCACAGCCAACTTCATTTCAAAGAACGAAAGAAAACATTTTTAATCGGTCATTTCCCCTCCACTGAATTCTGTCCTCCAAAAATAGCAGACATTGGTGCATACGTCTTGTAAGTCCCTTAATTCGATCCCATGAGAGAATTTAGCCAGGGACCAGGAACGTCGGGATGGTATGGGAAGAGACTTGTTTTCCTGTTGTGTTCACGCTGTTGCCATGACAGCGGCTCACCGGCGGTTTTGTTGGCAGCGGCGTTCGTGAGAAAGGTTGGCGGGGCAACGCGTCTCGCCGCGGTGCTACAGTGCAGTACGTCTCTTTGAGCGCTCGGTGCGTCGCGGTGCTGAAAACGTCACCGTGTTGGGCGATTCTGAGCTGTGGATTTGAAAGATAGAGGAAAGCTCTTTCCTGCATGTCTGAGCTATTCAGCTGTGCCTTCAGGCTTTCGTCACTCAGAAATGATAACACTGCTAGAAAGCCTTGAGAATTAATTGTACTATGTGGTCTATCTTGGTCTGAACAGCCTGACCTTTGAACTTGCTTTATAACATGTAGCTCTTTCACATCCATGTTTACTCGATGATTTACTAGCTTAGCGAACACATGCTCCCAATGTTATGGCCCACACACAGACCTTGCTAACATGGCCGGACAGGTAAAGGGCTCTAGTTCAAATGCAAGCTTTGTTTTTTCTTCCGTGGCTTCCATGTTGTCTCACCTGGTTTCATACATGTATGTAATTAAGGCCTACATTCTATTAACAGAACTATTCATGTTATGTTTTATTCGTGCCTTTTGTTTTATGAGATCTCGCTCCCTCTCAGGTGTTCTGTTTGGACTGTGACTCTTTTTCAGACACTCACTAAAAGTCATTAATTGTCTAGCACATCATTTCGTAAATTTAATTCACACCTCAGTGTGTTATTAAGCTCTGCCAGTTAATAATCCTCTTTCCTTTCACTCTCCACAGCAAGAAATTTGCAGAGACGCTGACATGTAAGGTAAGTGCCACGGCTCTTGAGCTTCCTCTCGCCTTCATTATCACCAGAGCATGTGACATCACACGTCTGCCTCCGTCTCTCGGCTTGTGCCTTAACGCAGAGCTACTTTTGGAATTTTCTAAAGATTCATACTGGTTGTGCATGCCACAGAACAGTCGCGGAACCGCACTGGACGAAGAATGAGGGAACTGAATCCCTCTATGATACCAGCTCTATGCTATCTAAACGAACTGTCTCAAGTGATTATTGTCTGTGTGCTGTGGATTGTGAAGGGCTCATTACTGCTCCACTAAACTCTTCGTTGTTCTCTCTTAGCAGTTTATTAGCTTTGCATGTGGATTTCTTTCCATTTGAAGTAGGCAAACATGGGCACAGAAAGCTGTCAGAAATTGCAGGAGATTTTGCAGTTTTCCAAGAAACTGGTGCTTGCCTGCCCTACATGGACTCATTCAACTTCTGCGAGTAAAAGAGTAGAGAGAGCAGGTCATGTGAGCGATAGATGCATTTAATCAGCAGGTCCGGCAGTGAAGAGTGTTCCCTCAGCTTTCAGCTCCTATGTCTTACACAACCCCAGTGGGTCTTGATAAGCTCCCTGAGAATCAATCTCCCCTGCCCTCCAGAGGGCTGTTAAATAGGTTTCTCCAGCTCTCCTCCTACAGATGGACTGTCCTGCAGAGCTCAGGTCCAGCCGTACACCTGAGGATCAACCACTCTCTGCAGTTTGTTTCCAGTTTACCACAGCAGCTTTGGTTGTCTGGTCTTAAACTTGCTTCTGAAGGTCTGTATCCCAGCAGAATCTAAATGTTCTGCAATACCTTTGATTAGGGCTGGAGCTGAATGGAGTACTTGGCCATAGTAAATGGTTAATTGGCTCTCCCTCTTTAATATGTGCATATAGACTTTTTCATTCATGTTGCTGGAATTTTCTTTACTGCTCACTGTCCTTGCTATGGATGCAAAAAACGAGGGTTGTATAAGGTGAACAAAAATGTGGTTTATTATTAACTACAGTTTATTAACTGTGGTTTATTATTAAATGTGGTTTATTCTGAATTAAAGAAAGTGAAACAAAAAGCTGGATTAAAATAAAAGCAAAGTAGGTAACAAACAAACAGAACAGAAGCAGCTGTGTGGCAAGGCAGCGTAAGCAGTTAACCACTCCTGGCGGAGCATCTCAAGGGGCCTTTGTCCTCCAGGAATACTTCCAGAGATGGATCCTCCACCTTGCCTGCAGAAGTTGAGAGAGCCACATAATGCAAAGATTGCCTTCTACTTACTGCCCATAAATGTATGCTGTGTGCATAACATCTACAACACAAAATGGAGCCAAACTAAATATAAATTGTTTTATAAAAATAAGATGAAATATAATGGATACTTCCCTTAGATAGACTGAACACCTTATGTAGATGTCAGACTCGTCACAGAGCCAAGTTGATAGGATGAGCTTTGTTTTCAGGAGTAGAATCTGATTTAGTGTTAATGCTTCTCAATTGTGGGAGTCGGTTGTTGAATCATCTCCACTTCACACAACACCGTACAAAGGGCTTGATCATCAAACACTTGCTCACGTAACACAAGACAGAAGAACTCTTCTTACCAACCTAATAAACCTTTCCCTGACACCACCATGAGATGCTACAGAGAGACCAAAAAGCCATTTGATTTCATCCTTCAACAGTAATGTTTTACTTTTCTCCACCAACTAGTCTGAGCAGATGTGAGAAACTTGTGCTCTTCTGCATATATGTGCTAATGGTATGAATACAGGAGGTAAAGAACATGCAGGTCCTAAATGCATTGAACCTTAAAAGAACTCCAACAAGGAGTGTTTACAAACCAGGGGCCTTAAAATAATTCAGAATTGAGTGACTTTTCTTGAAATGTCAAATTCAGCCTTTCACAGAACTTTAAAGAACTTCAACAAAGGAGTGTTTACAAAACCAAGGCCTTAAAATAATTCGCAATTGATTGACTTTTCTTGAAATGAGGCAGTAAAGTCAAAAATCACTCTTAAGGGTGTGTTTGCAGAGATAATGCACACCATGATATGGAATGTATGCCATCTCTCCTATTATGCTTATTTCCTTTGCAAAGTTAGGGTATTTCTTTGTCGAAATATAAATTCTTTTGAATTTCCTTTGTAGAGGTAGATGACAGCTATTCAGCAACTGTTTGATTATTACACATGAACAAATCTTTCCTGAAAGGTTGACTCAGATGATGCCATCCTTCAAAATTAATCTATCATTAGCATAAAATATCCCAAAAATATTTCGTTCCTTCTCAGGAACGGAATGTTAGACTTTGTCATGAAACCTGGATATTTTGAGGCAGTTGGAATTTTGTGTTCATTGTCATAATCTTTTGCCCTTTGAAAGCATCTATCAGGGGGCATATGATGGCAAGTTCTTGAGCTTGACCTTTGTTCTATTGTTCAAAACAGTAGAGCCCACAACCCCACCCACCCCCTACCCCACTCTCTGATTTAGACTAGATAATCTGTTCAAAAGATTTCATTTTAAAAAATGCAAAGTTAAATACATCTCCCATCAAGGATTGTGATGGGTTTTTTGGCAGTGAGGCAATATGTTGTCATATAAGAGAAGCGGTAATATAATTTTATTTTGAGTTCACATGTCTCTTTTTTGATACATGAGTTTGTTTGTGTTCTTGCCGTTGGAGATGCTCGGTCAGCATTGTCCTGCATCCATCGATGCAGGTGACACTGAGGATGCTGCTGGGTGGTACTTTTTCTTTGATTTCCTTGATCTGCTACCAGACACAGAGATTGGTTTTGGTTTAACCTCATCATTTCCAAGCAGAGATTGTTCAACATCAACGTGCAGCTTTTTTTGAGCAGCTGTTTTGTGAGAGAGCCAAGGAAGGCATTTCAAGTTCAAGACGTGACTTAGTGTGTGTTTGACACTCATCTTTGTTCAACAACACCTGCCGTAAATTGTGAGCATGTTTGAATTCATCATGTGGTTCATCCTTTGTACACAGCCATGATGCCTTGACTTTCTCCACATTGCAGACATACGTTATTCGTTCTTTTATCGTGTTCATGCTCTAAGAAAGACTTGAAAGATTCTGATCAATATCTCTATGCTTTTCACCAACTTTTAAACAGTCCAAGGAGTTACATTCATCTTTATATTTAGATGCTTAATCCAGAAGTCCTTTGCAGTGAGTTCATTATCCAGGTTCTTCATTCTTAGGTTGATATAATTCCATTCCAGCGTTCCAAAATCCAGCCACTACTACAAAGTCAGCTTTTTAAATTTGTTGTATAGACTTTAATGGCTAATTAAATAATAATCTTTACTGCCAGGGATGTCAAAAAAGAGGAAAGGCCAAAAGTTGTAGAACTTAAATATGTTTTTAATTTTTATTTTTTTCTTGATGTAAAGCGTCCTTTGGTCTGCTATATAAATGCAACTTATTATTATTAGTCCGTTGGGTTTAGATCAGGGCTGGCCGTTTCATTGTTTCAATGTTTTCAGTTTCAAGGAACTGCTTTACCCGTTTTGCTGTGTGACAGGAGGCATTGTCCTGCATGAAAATTGCTGGCTGATTGAGTGATGCAAGGAAGGAACCACGTGTTGTTGAAGAAGGTTCTGATACACACTTGCATTCACTCTTCCATGTATCTGTATGAGAGGGTCCAACTCCTGCTGCTGAAAACATTCCCCAAACCACGACACTTCCTCCTCCACCTTTCACTGACTTCTTTACACACTTTGGGTTCAGTCTTTCCCCAGTTTTTGAAAGTGTCTTCAGCAAAGGTGAGTCTAGCTTTTTGATTCGTTCTGCTAATGAGAGGCTTGGTCACTGCAGAATGGGCTTTCAGTCCAAATGCTCTTAAACGTCGAGACGCTGTATGACGAGACAGATCCTTACCCTGTTCAGTGCTGAACTGGCGAGCGATTCCAGCTGCAGTGTTGATCCGCATTATCCTGTCCTCTCTTGCATTTGTCTTTCGTGGGCAACCAGCCTTCTTGGGGGACTTGAATGGGTTTGTGATGTGGTAAAGATGCAATATTCTATAAATCACAGGCTTGGAACGACCAACTTCTCTTGCTATGGCTGATAGGGTCACCCCTTTGGCCTTCATCTGGACAACCCGCTTGGAACGGCTCACTATTTCTGCAAAGTCAGTGAAAACTGGAAAGTTAAGCTACCAGTTAAATGGGGTTTTTCAGATAATTAAGGAAATTAGCACCAGGTGCCAGATTAACACCAATAACTTGCAGGTGTTCTCTAATTTTGATCAGTGTTCTTTTTTAATTATATCATTTATGTTTTTTTGCTGTGCTTTAAAAATGTATACAATTTATAAAATAGGATTAAAATACTGCTGTTTCACTCCTGTTAGGATCATCTCACACAGGACTACACAATGACCGACATTTAGGAAATTGTGTGTTGTTCTCTAATTTTCAATCTCCAGTGTATATCACCATATTGAACTTTGTAAATGTTCAAAAGTACATTTTGAGTTTTTAAACTCACTTTATGGGAATGTTGCACCTCACTTCCGGATGCCTGTAAATAGAATCATCTTACACACTAGAAAAGAAGTGCTCTTGGAGACGTTCTTGCTTCCCCTTTGGAAGGGACTAGTTTCCTTACTACCCAAAGCTACATGACAAAGACAATTACACAGCAGTGCAGCATAACCATACGAAAGCGATGGTCTCCTCTCACCCAGCCTGGCTCTAGCTGCCCTGATGCCTTTGTCCTGCAACAAGGGTGGACTCTCCACCTGTACGACCAGAGGTTAACATGGTGTTGATTTGGCTCCTACAGCATGGGTTTGACTGGTATATTTAGATTTACAAGACAGTAACATTGCATGCTAAGTGTTTACATGCAAATAAACCCGTGTACCTGTCTTGATTCATTTCTCCCAAAGTTTCTCATTTGTTTGTTGTGCCTTCTGTTGGGCTCACCAACAAGTGAAGCATGACTGATTTTTATAATCAGAGAAGTATTTCTTTGTATAGTGGCAACTAAATGTTTTGTTGTATACATCCATAGCAGTATGTGTAGGAAGACTGAGCTGTGTGCTGTTTTTAGGGAAAACAATTGTACGTCATTGATTGAAGCTATGAACACATTAGGCCTAAAGATTAATCTTGATAAGAGAAATCTATTGCCTGCCAGAGCAATTACCGCTTCTTTCCATGACATTCCCATCAGCACTCGTAGACTAAATCAATTCTCTGACTCCTGAGAACTTCAGACAAATGTTTAGAATGTTTGCGGTGACCACTGAACACATTAGAGATGTACTAAGTGCTTTTTCATTATGCCAACCCAAAAGCCCTTACGCACAGTGATGTCAAATCAAGATTGAATTTACCTGCGGAGCAGGTCTGTAGAAACACACAGCAAGCTGTCTTCTGCCCTCAGCCACTTACGGCATCTGACGCTCGTGACGAACGGCGTATTGGTGCAATAGAAGGCTAATGGTGTGCAGTATTGATGCTTGTGATTCAGACCACCTGACAGTCTCTCACGTTCATTCTTGACCTCTGGGAGCGAAGGACAGAATCATTTAAGTCTTTAATTGGGCTTCAGTGGTCGATCATCTCATTGGTTTTGACTCTTTCGCTCTTTTCCACCTTCCTGTCTTTCTCTCTCTTTCTTTCACTCTGTCTCTTTTGGCTGTGGTGTTTAGTGGAGATGTAGGAGGTACCAAACCGATTTGACCTGTTCTAGACAGTGTCCTAGTGTGGTACATATTTTGAAGATTTTACAGATTTTAGATATTGGCCATTGTGTCTTAACATACTCAATCTACTGTCTAAACATACTCAAAACATACTAAAAACTGTCTAAACATACTCAATTTTTCCCAGCAGTAATACTTGCAAAGACATGAATTTTTGGGCTTCATTTCACGTCAGGAATTACAGGGCTGGAATACAAGTCAGCCACAGTAGCTCTGAAGCTCATCCCTGCCGCGAGTTGCTGCGCTTCAGTGCGCTGGCACCCAGGTGTGTGCGCCGCTGCCGTGGGCGTGGCTGCCGTGGGCGTGGCTGCCGTGGGCCTGGCTGCCGTGGGTGCTGTTGCCGTGGGTGCTGTTGCCGTGGGTGCTGTTGCCGTGGGCGTGTGCTCATGTGTCGATGTGCTCTGATCATGCTGTTCTTTTCTGCAGGAGCACATGATCCTCTGTAGGTTTGCTGACCAGACGGCCGTCCAGCTGCCCGCAGAGCGCCGCTTAATTGGTGAGTCTCCTGTATTTCAGTGGGGTCAAAGGTCGCTGGGATCACTGGTTATAGTCCGATGGCGGTGCCTGTGCCTGGACGGTATGAATTGCTGTGATGCTCTGCTCACTTTGCTTTTACAGTTCATTAACTTAAGGGTCGACTCCAGTGTGAAAGTTTTGGTTGAAAGTCACCTCTGACTTTATCTGCCAACATTGTAGGGAAGTATTTGTGCTGCGTAAGGTGTTCCTTTGCACATCTGAATTAAAATGAAACTCTCTTACTTCTTAAGTTATTGAGCATTCAGTGTTTTTGTATTTGTTTTTTTCTGACCCGCGTTTCAATCTGATCTAAATCGAGAGTGTGAATGCACAGCTTGCACCCGAAGCCAGAGCAGACTTAAGCAGCTGCTTGGCCACACCCCCCACCCCGCCCCCTCCATTCCTCTCCTACCCCTCCCCCACCATTCCTGCTCTCTGTCAATCTCCAGGACTCCTGGCTCTTTTTCCCCTCATGGTCCCATAGCTCTCCGGGGCGCCTCTTCACAGAGGACGTCCCCTGTCATTTCTGCTCCCCTGTCCCTCCTGCTGCTCAGAGTGACACGCTCTCTGGCTGCTAACGCATGCAGTGCAGCTCCTCTCCCCCTGTGGCACCTGTCGATGCCTGGCTTCACGTTGATTACCTCTGCATTAGCTTCGCCTCCGATAGCATTGTGCCGCTAGTGAATCAGCACAGCTGACTCGTGTATACCACAGTTAGGTCTGCTTAAAAATGTAATGACTTGAAATTAATTCTGCTTTTTTCCCTCTGTAGGAATTACTGTAACATCTGTTTGATTTTCTCAGTAATCCTAATTATCTTAGAATTGACGTTGTGTGAAACATTTTAGTGCATGGAAGCATTGCACCTCAAATATCTAATGTGACTGGAATTTTTAAGGTAACTTAAAGTAACTGTGTTTTAGAAATGGCTAAACCTTACCGGAAACAATTTTCACAGTTACTCTCAGTGTTTGCTTTCCTCTTATAATAAGGGAAACATTTAGGACATTTTTGAAGTTTCTCCAAGACATGTTATTAAAAGTGATTCAATAACTGCTGTCACCGTTCTGGAGTCAATGCACCGATCTGAGATCTGAGATCTGAGAATGTGGGATACGGATACGGAGGGATACGGAAACAGCATCTTCCGACCTGTCTGGTGCTTTCCTCTGTCGCCAGGGAAACGCTGCATGGGCCTGGTGGATCTGGACCGTAGTTGGGCGGCTGAGGCTAACGGCTACGCAGTGAGGGTGATGACCATGGAACCCGAGAGCTGCTCGCCGAAGAACAACATGCTAGTCGGGGTTGTGGCTGAGAGCGATGTCCCTCAGCTTTGACACTGGACCTAGACTACACCTGTCAGGAACACCGTAAAACTGTCCTGCATGCTGTAAGAAGACGTCCGTATTTTCAAGATATCACTAGCCATTGGTTACTCTATGTGACTTTTTACTGAAATGATAGCACAGCATTTTGGGAGATGTTTTTGTTTTTATAGCTGTGTTAAGTTTAAACGTATATGCAGACTCTAACTTGATATCCTGGTTACACAGTTGCCACTGCTCCACACAGTCCACCACCACTGGCGTAAACGAAACACTGGTTTAGATGCTTCCTCGCAAATTAGGCCTGCTGGATTCTGCTTTGTTATCCAGCATATTTTTCTCTGTCATTATTTCCCATTATGAGCAAAACAAAAGGAGAGCATCTCAAAAGAGGCTCAAAAGAGTCTCATTTTAGCTCTTACGGATGTAAAATTATTCATTGTAATCTGTGTTTTTCCCTTGTGAGAAAACAGCATCACATTCATTTCTGTCTTTAGCAATATTTGATTAAAATTATTAGGAGTGAATATCAGGAGATGGTGTAGTGTGCCCTCTGCATGGAGGTGGTGGGGGGTGGAGGAGGGGTGTTTAGGAAGTGGCCAGTAGCGTTGGTCTCTAACACGTCCACTGCCATGAATATTTGATGAATGCCTGGATGATGTAAAGGTCACTTTGCCCTGTTGGACCATGACGTGCCGTGACCTGCTTCCAGACTACAAGGCATCCTGATATATGGACTGCACTTGTTCACTCAGATTTTATTTACTTCTCGTCTTAGGATCCAGACTGTTACTGAACACACACTCCCAGCCCTGGTACTGCCTCTCTTCTCAGTCCATAACAGAGGCTGTCTGTCACACTGAAGACAGAGTGGTTGGCCTGCTCCTCTCTCGCACGCTCGCACCATACACACACACACACACACACTAGCGGTCCTCATCTGAATTCTGCTGGTGAAGTCAATCTACCCAAGACTGAATGGCTGGAGACACCGAGGCACCTTCCATCGGGCTGGAATCATTCCAGCTGGAAAACACACATGACAGAAATACATAACAGTGATGGACATGGGCGGAGAGAAAGAGAGGACTTTTCATGGTTTGGCAAATCGAGCAAGTTAGTCAGTCTTCTTAAAATACAAAGTAGGTATGATTTATGTACACCAATGAAGAGGTGACCTTTCATTTTTTTTACCCTCTCAGAATAAAGATATTTTACCTCCATTCTATCAGCAGTTTTGTATCATATGTAAATGAGATCTACGTGCGTTGTGTAGAAAGCTTGAAGCTTATGGATCTGCTAAAGGGTTCACATAGTTGCTATAGTGTTTCGTGCTTTTATTTACAAAGAGCAAGTAATGTTTGGAACATGTCAATGACACACAAATCTTTTTTTTTTTAATTTGACATTCATGACATAAATTCTGTTGATATGCTTGTCTGTGCAGTTTTTTCAAAGGTGTACAGCTGAACTCGCCTGTTTAGAACATCGAGGACTGGGCCGTTTGTCAGCACAAGGATGCTGGTTGTTCAGGGAAGACGAAGAACTTGTTTGATGGAAAACTTGTCACTGAAAGCTTCTCCCAGTGCAGGATTCCCTCGTCTGCCTGCGCCTTTCAGACAGAAAAAGCATTTTCATATGACACATTTGTAGGCAGTGGGCAATTTCCCCAGCAGCAGCAGCAGTTGGGAGAGTAAAGCTTTCCATCTGATGCAAAACTCATCTATGGCGAAGGCTAATCAGAAAGCCTTACACATGCAGTGCATTAGCAGACAGAAATGACTGACAGAGAACATCCCATTTAGTTGGCTGAAGTTACCATGGAAGCATCACCTTAGATTTAGATCACATCGAGATTTTATTACATTCATATTAACTGAACATTTCTGCTTCATTCCTCCACTGTTGGAAATTATGCAGTATATTTAATTTCTCTCGGAAGTTAATTTAAGCTGTATCTCTTGTTCAGGTGTTTGAGAATGTAATCCTGCCCTGTTAAACAGACAATGTTTTCAACAACATCAAAATGTGATCAGCAACAGAGTGGTGTGGTACATTTTGTTTTATGAATCCAGTTTGTCTGGGTACAGCTGCTGTTTGCTCGTGGTGTGTGTGTGTGTGTGTGTGTGTGTGTGTGTGTGTGTAATATCCTTGGTTTAGCTGAGGACTTTTACAAAATGTACCATCGCTTTCTGATACTATGACAAATATTTGTGATTAAGTGGGGAAATGAAATCAGCTTGGTCTATTCTATGAATCGTATTTTTGAGTTTAGCTCTTTAACCGTGTGTGTGTGTGGGGGGGGGGGGTGTTTGTGTGTGAGTGGACGGTTGGTTAGTAGTTCTTTGTTAGGGGCTAAAATACTTGCTTTATTCAACAAATGCACATTTCAACTCTGATCTCTGCTTCAGTGCATCCTGCTTGTTGCATACTTTCTACATGTTGTGCATTTGAACATTGACCTTTCTGCATTTGCTCACCCATGGATGTTATTAACTCATGGAGATATTAGTCCCCACATACCTTTGCAGTCTTTTAGGTAGGAACATGTGCATTAACTTGATAAGGCTTGGGTCTTATTTTGCAACTCTTGTGTGTGTGTGTGTGTGTGTGTGGGCACGTGTCTGAGGGAGATTGAAAGTGCGTATACTTTAAAGTGCTTTTGGCATTCTGACATTCCTCTTCTCATCTTGTCAAAAATGCCTGAAACCTTGGATCATGTAAGAAGACCTTCTTCTGAATACCAAATAGTTTTAGGTTTATAAGTGAGCCTGGAAAAGCTTTGATATTTAAGGTGAAAAGGTATTATTTATTATTGAATGTTTCTTGAAAATGGAGGTGGTGCACAATTTCACATTGTGAAATGTTTCCACATCGGATTGTGTTTTTGTAGTGTCTCCACAGGTGGCATGTGGCTCAGCTGAAACTCAAACCCAACCCTGAGCTTTTGGGCACAGCTGTGCATCGCTGAGCTGCTTTTACAGGGTGGGCCCTTGGAATTAGATGTTGAACATTAACAAATTATTGTTTTACCGTATTAACAAATCGAGGATCAAATACAACACACACACCATTACACATTCCATTTTATTTGCATAAAAAATTATTATACTTTTTCAGGTTACTGAATTTGTTTGTTTAATCCTCAAATTAAGTGAATCCTTAAACTAGAAGATGCACTGAAGAAGCAAAAGTAACTAAAGTAAAAAGTCTAGAAAATGCTGATCTTTTAAAAAACATTCTCAGGGTAAGTGAGCAGGGAAATGACAGTGCACTGTGCAGTGACTTTCAAATTTTAATATCACAGGCATGAAGAAAGATTTGTTTTTTCTAGAAACATTTGTCCTTGTGCAAGTGTGTTCTTTTGTTCAGTTATGTGGACAATGCACATCCCTATAAAACAAAGATGTTGACACTCGTAAACAGTGCATATTGTTTAAATGTTTAGATACAAAATTGCTTTTACTTGACTATTCTTCCTGAAAACAGATAGTAGAGGCATTTTTAACTTAGTTTAACTTTGCTTTTTTTTTTTACCATAGTTTACCATACAAAAAAACAAACAAACAAACACAAGGTTTTCTGTTATAGGTTGCAGTCTTTGATCTAAACTGCTTCAAGGTGCTGTACTTTTTAAGTGTTACATATGATAAAATATTACTACTAATAATAACAATCATAAAAATAATGATGTTAATACAGTGTTCCGTTTGCACAAAATAGGCCACATTAGGAGTCATCAGTTGAAGACCAGAGATCCTTGCGTTTGGCTCCTGGAGATACTACGGTTTTCTGGGATTACACATCTTACACAGAGCCTTTGTTCAGAGAGGACTTCAAAAACTGTGCGTTATTATCACAACAGCCTACTAGAATACTACAAAACAGTAATAATACTACAAAACAATAGTAATACTACAAAACAGTAATAATACTACAAAACAATAGTAATACTACAAAACAGTAGTAATGCTACAAAACAGTAATAATACTACAAAACAATAGTAATGCTACAAAACAGTAATAATACTACAAAACAATAGTAATACTACAAAACAGTAATGCTGTAAGAATAAATACACTACTCCAAAAAATAAAGGGAACACTTACACAAGACACAAAACAGAACCAGAGTCCTGCAAAATGACCTCCAGCAGGCCATTAATATCCATGTTTC
>JAOXYF010000009.1:875340-901957 GCA_028565775.1 Sternarchorhynchus goeldii
ACATACACACACACACACACACACACACACACACAACTTCACCTTCACCGTTGGACACCTGCTGGGTTTAAATTAGTTAGTCTTATGTACAAATAAACGTCAGCGGAGAAACATAGAAAGTGTAGTCGACTAAGGAGCTGCCTGGATAACGAAGCGCAAACTGTTGCTTCAGTCTCTGAGTCGGGAGACGTGAGCGTGCAGACGGCGTTATCACTAGCAAAGCAGAAGGAGATCGCTCTTGTATCAGCGCGCGTTATCATAATATTTGTGCAAATCCTAGATGTTAATACATATGAATGTGCTTTCTACTTGGCCACTGTTGCATTAATACTTTGCTGTGTCTATAATTAACGGATACGTACAGAGCTGTTTTAAGATAGTGTGGCGCACTGTGGACTGTATGTACTGAAGTAGGCTTTTAAAACCCTGTATAAACCAGTCTATCGATCGCAAGAGGTGTACGTACAAAGGAAGACTTTCATGTTTGTAAAACTAAGTACTTTAGCTTTTGTTTAATTTTTGTGCAGTTTTATGTGAACTTACTAGCCCCAGTAACTGGCTCTAAGAAGTGACCTCCTTTTCCTGTACTGAAGCGTATTTGCCATGTTTTCGAGTGTGAGGGTTTTAGTGCGCTCGGGGCTGTGATATAAACCCCTTGAATTTATGCTTCGTCTTTTTACGTTCAGCTGAAAGCAAATTCCATGACAAATATTCCACCTCGCACCTGCATGCAACTACGGGTGAAAAAGTGCCACTGGGTAAAAGCGCTAGTGGCTTTATAAGCCTACGGATTTACCGCGTCCCTACAATCGCCAAAACACACGGCGTAAACCGTGTAGTTAGGCGTGCACTCTAGTTACGGCATGCGCCAATCGCCGCTTGCGCAGAACTTGCTCAGAGGCGATGTGAACGTGTGGGTCGTTGAAACGCCAGCAGAGTGCAGAGCGCTTCGCACGGTAGTCAGCAGGTCACTCCACAGGCAACGGATCAAGCGTCTGCACCTCGCGCACAACATAGATGAACAGTCGCGAGGATAGTCGCGTGTCTTCCATGCCGGACCGTCTGTGACGGGCCGAATTTCTCTCGGACGTGAATTCTGTTCCTGCACGGTGAAAAACTGGGCTGCAGCGATATCGCTGGATAGTTGGATTAACGGCGCCCGTTCTCTAAATGCGCATGGAAATGTTAATAAAGTTGATTTTGCTGTGGACTTGGTGGTTTGTGGCGAGAGCAGACTTTGATGGGAGGTAAGAAACGGACTACCGTACCAACCGTAACTCACTGGTTTTCGTTGGTTTCGCAGACCTATCAATACAATACTTTTGGTGATGGCAACAGGGAATTTGATTATTTGTTCTTTTTAATAGCGATCATAAGGTAGAGATTTTGGAGCCCGTTCGTATCAGCTCAGTTCAAGTTAGAAACACGTTTAAATAAAAACAAATGTTTTTTTCTTTCTTTCTTGTAGGCTAATTTCGTGTTGGAAGGCTGTTCGGCAAACAACTTGTGCGTCATATTAGCAGCTGTGTCGAATATTTCAATCAGTTCGTTGAAATTCCTATTATTTTCACTAGCCATTAATTCGTTTACTGCGTCTAATCAAGCTTTGTGGAATCTGACGAATATTGTAAACATATTTTGAAATGTGTGAACACGAAAAAAGGATCTAAGTGTGTATGTGCTTTGATTTCTTACTGACCAAACTGCACACGTTGCCGGTTTTTAATTTCATGTCCTAACACGAATCTTGAAATATGCGAGGAGCGCTGAAGAATCGTGCCAAAGCTATAGAAAGACATGCCTGGGATTCAGACGTACTTAGACTAAGATGCTAGTCTAAGATGAGTGCGGCTCGGTAAAATCCGTACACCGCAATTAACACGCGCTTTAGGTGGAAATGATGTTATTACGTCCGTGTGCTATTTGAGGATCACCTAATCTAACTTTGCATTCAGTTTTATTTCGCCCCATTTTACCTACATTTATTCCCAGGGATTATTTTAAAAGTAACTTTCAAGGGCTTGCATCATGCTCGTTTATTAATACACCTAGTTTAACTTTCACTGTGAACTTGGAGCAGCGCTCTCCGCTTACAGTATTCAGCACGCAGAGCGGTTCGCGCTAAGACGCCGGCCACCCAAGAGAACTACGTCTGAACACAGCTCGAGCGGTGCCATTGACCAGGCCTTTGACCTTGTGTCTGGGAAGGATCTTATGCTTTGCCGAGATGGAGAGATTGTAAAAGAACTGGTTTTTTTTTTTGTATATAAACTCGTACACATCTTCTTCTTCCTTAATTATATATTTCCACGTTCGTATGTCTATTTGCCACTGAAACCCTAGCAGAGGGTGAACTTTTGCAGATATAACAGTCGCGTACTCTGTTTATAGTTTTCATAAGTAACTACGGGTTTATGGCATCTGCATGAGCGCAACGGTAGAACTAATACCCACAAATAATGTATTCGCCCGTCTAGCGATACCAATATTTACTTTCTGTATTTGCACAACTTGGAGTCAGACAATGTGTGAGGATGAAAGTATGTACTCTTCTTAATTTCCATCCGTACACGTTATCTCTGACTTCCGGCACGTGTTCATACGTCCATGTACGGCCCAGTGCGTCTCGTAAATGACGTATACGAGCTCTTATTAGTCTGGAGCTCGCTGACATTTCATAATCAGCGTGTACATTTTCCCGCCAGCATACGTTATTAATGCCCGCTGTGATCGAGGGAGCTTGTCACATGGGTCATTATTTGCCAATTTTCACTGCTTATAAACTTGCTTCGCTGCCTCAATCTAAATTCATAGGCAGGATATCCTGCGATGGTGTGCCACGAGAGCGCCGTTTATTATTTCCAGTCCTTCGGCAGGGCCATTTAGAGGACCTGTCTAATGGGCCAAGCCATACCTGAGGGATGCAGGCTTCTAACCTGCATACAAGTGCTTTGTACCGTGATGGCGACTTTAATCAATAGAAACACTCATTACTGCAGTTCGCTCAGTAGGGAGTGATGTACTGCTTAATGTTTGGATATTCAGTTCAAGGTTAGGGGAACACTGAGGGTTTAGCTACTGCGATTCCATTGGGAAACTGCTTCTCCTGGTGTTAAAGACCTTCCAGTGTTAAACGTGTCCAGTTTGCCCTGTTATAACCAGCTTATACTGGGCTGTTCATGCAGCACCACTGGTAGGTTAATGTGCTTGTGACCAAAAAGATGTGGGTTCGATTCCCAGAAAGCACATAGAATGTTGAATATGCATAAAACTAGCTCTGCTGAAAGATGCTTGGGAAGGAGGTGGGATCGTTCCCTCCCCAGATCGCCTTGCTCTGACCTCTCTCTTTTCTTGTCAACGGCGGTGAATGTCATTCAATCCATGATTCCACTCAGCTGCTGAGAGACTGATGACTGCTTGTGCTGAAGTGTGTTCCTCAGCTCCATCTCTAAATGCAGGTGGTAGGAATTTTGTCTTGTCTTTTTCATTTTGTGTGATTAGCCTTTCATAGCCTGCCGGCCAGAAACCCGGAGACACATTCCCAGGTGATCTGGCATTTCAGTGTGCTCTCGCAACGTCTATTTAAAGATGGTGAAGACTGACTGTGATGTGGTTGTCAGGTGTGTTCTGATGAGCCGCAACTAATTGCAGACCTGTCGGAGAAGGTGTCACAGGAATGTGAAGAGTAATAATCGCACTCTTGTACTTTCCGTCAGGACGAACATCATAAATCCATTTTTCATGAGGCCCATATACATATTGCATGATGGTGCAACACACAATATGAATCGATTATGGAACCGCAAGAGTGGCGAGACCTTTGTCGGTGACTAGGAACATGAAATGCATGAATTTACATTAACATTTTTCTTCCCTCGATTGTGTATGAGCACTAAACATCCACCAGTAAATTGGAGCTGGTCTACTAGGTTTGAATAGCTGGGAGAGGTTTGAAGTGGACGTACTTCACCCACAGGGCGGTGCCGTGCACACGCTGGGGGTGCGTGGGATGGGGTCAGGCGAGGCTTTGTACTACGTGATGTAGCTGGGTGACGACATCGTTCCCCCAGCTAGGCATGGAACCACCACCCCCACCCCGTCACCCCCCCCCCTTTCTGCCTCACTCTGACATTGCCTTGGACGTGGCCCAGAGTTCATGAACTTTTGTCTCGCAGTCACTCATGGCTCATGTAGACAGCCTCCACAGGACTCTACCCTTCTCACCCTCTCTCTCTCTCTCTCATTCTCTTTGTCTCCTCTCTTTGTCTACTTGTTTTTCTCTCCCTTTATCTCTCTGTCTGTCTCCCATCTCTCTGTGTGCCTTTCTGTCTTTTAAGCACTGCAGGCTATGCAAATTACCAGCTCTCAGCCAATCAGCTGCTAGGCCCACTGCCGAATTACTGCAAAACCTTCATTGGTTTTATGAGTGGGGTTAAAATGACTATCTGGAGATGGGCCATGAGAAGATTGAATTATTAATGCAGCCATAAAGCAATCTGCTGGTTTTCCCTCTCGTGCTGCGGCTTTGTTGGTGCCGATTAGTGTCTTCGATGGATAAACAAAAGTAATTGAGGAGATTAGAAACCTTGATCTCGTACGTATGATGTTACAGTCTTTTTGTATTTGAGGTTTTGGTTCTTTGTTTTAATGGGGCAGTGGGTTCAGTGACAACAAGCCTGTGGGTCCAGGTAGGAGACAAAAAACGAACATCCACCTGGGTGTGTGCTGACTCGCACGCACCCAGGCGTTAGTTTGAGAGGAAAGCTGCGTGAGAACGATGGTGGTGTCAGCCTGAAGGCAGACGCAAGCTCTTGGCATGCCCCGTGTGTCTTTGGAGTCTTTGTGAGGAGCCCTGTCCCTGTCTCTCTGCCAGACTGCACACAAACATTTCTCCCCAGGCCTGTCATTCCTGCTTAGCACTTTCCATCAAGCCTGCTCTCCCAGTGATTGGCAGCACGGGCTGTGGTATTAGCATTTTCGCTGCCTGGCGCTGGAGACTAAGCGAAGAGGATCGAGTAGAGTGTGGCTGGAATTAACAATGCCATACTCCTCTCTCTTCTCGTCTTTTGTATCTCTCTTGCACTAATTCCCTTTCTCTCTCTCTCTCTCTCTCTGTTTCTTGCTCACTGCCTCTTGTGCTGTGATTCTTTCTCTCTCTTTTTCTCTCTCCTCTTGTGTGGATCACTCATGCCTTCTCTCCTGCTCTTCTGTTTGCTCATGCTCTCTCCTACTCTCTCCTCATTTCTCGCTCTTCTCTCTCTCTTTCCTCTTTTCTCCACCTTTCTTCTTCTCTTTATGGTAATGAAGGCAGATATATTGTGATAAGGTATATTTTTAGTCTTGTGGTTTGGCAGAGAGCAGTACCCTGTCTGACCCATGTGGCTTTACGTCGTGCAAAGACCAAACACTAACCCTGTTGCTTATTTTTGGAGACCTTACATGGTTCGATCTTCTCCCTCCCTTTTACAAATTTTTGCTGTAGGCTGCCAAGAAACTCTTAGTTCATCTGAGATTTGAGACATCCTCTCCCCAGTTCTCTGAGAAATTACCTGCACTAGGTTTAATACAATGTCTCCAAAGCGTCTCTCGTTCTCCCCTGTGTTTCATTGTAATAATGGTATTGCCATCTCCCACATCATCACCGGTAGTCTCTCTCACGTCTCGGGGGAGCGCACACACAACTCGTCTCGCCTTTGCACCGCAATACCGCCGGCAACTTTGCGGGAACATGAGCTCTCAGTACGGGACGGCGTGGTGATAATTCATACTGCCATTATCTGAAGTCCCTTTATCTGCACGTACAATGGAAGCAGTATGAATGCAGATAAGATGTCACCGGCTCACTGATTTATGGATAAGCAGGCATCAGCGATACAGGATCGGGGGCATTAGAATCTCACCGCAGCCACGCCCCCCTGCCTTTGTTAACGCCCACTGCAGCTTTGAAGTGGAAGCAATAATGCTTTGTTCATTCAGTTTAACCTCTTGTCTGGGCAGAATATACTCTAGAGGATTCCTTTTAATGTGTAGTGCACTGTAAATGGATACTTTGCTGGTAACAATAAAAAAAACAATAAATTTAAAAAATATAAATCCTGTGCTGTATAATTTGCAATGCAATGGTAAGTATTTCTCTTGCCAAAACGGCTGAATGAAACTGTGTGCTTCATGGTGATTGGCTGAGAAATATCCATGCTGTCTCCTGACAGGTGGCCCAGGCAGATGGCCTCATCCAATGGGCTGTGCCGTTACGGAGGGCGCATCGACTGCTGCTGGGGATGGACGCGGCGTTCCTGGGGGCAGTGTCAGCGTGAGTGAATGGCTTCTGCGGCGGGTGACCAGGGCTCTGGGTCCAGCTCAAGGGGGGCTTTCAATCCTGTTAGACGCTCCTGTTCTCGGCTGCACACACCTACAAACACACACTTACCCCGACTACCCAGCAAGTCCCTAGCTCATCGTTGCCTAGTTATTGTCTAGTGCTCATCATATATATAGAATTGAACAGCACTCAGAAAAACAACATCGCTGTTTAATCACTAATTTGTCATCTTGGTTAGTTCTGTATTAAGTGCATATATGGTGGAGCTGGTGACTTGCAATAAGTCAGGATGCACCGTAGCTTTAACACCCTGATAGATATTCAGATATTCATATACAGAACACAACTACTTCCAAGGTTGGTAAAAGGCATCAATCCTATTACCCTTGGGAGTCGTAATGCAGGAAAATACAAGGTGGGGAACAAAGCTCCTATAAAATACACTCCGATTCCAAAATATTCAACAGAGAATAACTGCTGAACTGATGGTGCACCGCTGATTAGAGGGAAGCCACTGAGCACCTTCAGAATGAACGTGCAATCACCAGAGACGTCCAGAGAGCTGCACTATTCATGAGTCCCTCTCAGGCTGTACTCACTGTGATGAGCCCTCTCCAAAGAGGGGGGGGGGGAGACCCACCATATTTATCTCTTCTGCCAGAATTCTCCCTGCACAGATGAACCCATTTCGTCAAATTTATAGAACGTTCAACGGATGGGAAACAGCCACTCGCGCTAAAACCAATAGCATGCTTCATTTAGCCACTGCCGTGTGGTGCGTGCAGGAAAAAGACTGTGGGAGATATGGCACATCTCTGCCCAAATATTTAGCTTCATCTTGGGTTGGAAATCGGCCTGCATGCCGCGTAATGGTGCTGCGGAGACGTGCGAGGGTGCTATTACCGAGACGAGCGCGTCCCGCAACCTGTCAGGCGCTCATTTTCCCTGCATGGCTCATATGCACGTGATGGTCCAACTGTTGCTTTGGCTGGGGGAGCACGACGCATGTATCTGGGTTCACTCTCGCTCCGATTGGACAAGGATGCGGTTTGTATCCCCGATCAATCGCCGGTACAGGAACTAATAGCTAATGTGCTTTTCTAACCCTATGGTGAAGGATGTCACTGAGCTGAGCAGCAAATCGCTTTTATCTCATTTAGCTCATCAGCCTCCTGTCACTTTATAAGTGTGGCAGTAAGAAACGATCCACTGGTGCATCCCTGTAATTTTCTGTATGGGAGATAAATTGGGCGGGGGGGGGTGAATGTCTCTCGCATTTCCTCTGGTGCTCTCTCGCTCTCAGTCGGGGGTCCCCTGCTTGAAAGAAAACGTCCTCGTCTTAACCAAATATGATATGAACAGGAGCAGAGCTGCCTCTCCAGCCCGGAAACGACTGATATGAAGAGCTAATAAAAACTCTGTTGGAGCAGATGCTCTGGTGGGGGCTAAGGGTGTGTGTCACAGTGAACCCAAGGCCAGTGCAACCCGCTCACAGTCTGCATCAGCGCAGGCACAGGTTTTTTCAACTCGCCTACCGAAAATTGAAAATGGGGTGGGGTGGAGGACAGTCGCTTCCTGGCTCTGCTGGTTGCAATGTTTCCGTATTTCCTCCACCCACTAAATCATAATGGTTGGACCCAGCTGAGATTGTTACATTCTAGCAGGTTGGGGGAAGAAAGCACCTGGTCCATGCCTGGCGGCTGGAGGGCTTGGTTCTGGAGGTGAACAGCAGGCCGGCTCTGTAACACTGAAAAGCTGGAGCTGCTGAGCCAAACTCTGGGTCAGG
Source organism: Sternarchorhynchus goeldii (assembly GCA_028565775.1). NCBI lineage: Eukaryota > Metazoa > Chordata > Actinopteri > Gymnotiformes > Apteronotidae > Sternarchorhynchus > Sternarchorhynchus goeldii. The sequence goes on from JAOXYF010000009.1 coordinate 883,446, forward strand.
GCTGAGATCCCAACCAGCAACACTCACTGGCTTCCAGTGGCTGGCTAGAGATCCAAAGAGGTGTTTGATGTTCACAAAAGAGCTGGACTTTGGAAGTAAGGCAATCCTCCACTATGCCCTTTTAATTCCTACTTGAGGAACTGCTATTATCACTGTAGTGAGTTCTGAAGATTCAAACTGAAATATAATTTCACCACAGTCACTGCAGAGTTCTGAAGATCTGCAGGGAAGTAGGAAGGAAACCCCTTTCCAGTTCAGAGTACAGAAAATGTACATGAAAATGTATTCTAGTCAGGAGGAAGACTAGAAGACTGAATTTTGAGAGAAGGGACAAGTTGACACTGACATTCAATATACAGTCTGGGGATAAACCCTTTAAGCAAGATATATCTCAAATACACACACTCTCTCTCACTCTCTCTCTCTCTCTCCCTCTCTCTCTCTCTCTCTCTCTCTCTCTCTCTCTCTCTCTCTGAGTGGATTTACACTGGGAAGATTAAGTTCACATTAACTCTCTCTAACACGGTCTACTGCTTTGATCCCACTGGCAGATTCCAAAAACTAGGAGGATTTGGATCTGTCAAAGAGCCTCTTTCTGCCTACTTAGTTCCTGATTAGAGTATAAAGAAGCTTGGATTAGATCTGCAGTTTTAATTGGTAACATAAACCAATACACAATCACAAGATGACAGATACAAGTATAGCTGGTGGTAATAAATATAGCAGCAATGTATGTGAAGTGAAAGTGTAGCAAAGACATACCAAAACCACAGCTAAATCAGGACAGTAAAACTGCTGTGGAGGGAGGGGTACAGCACACTGATTAAAATGTTGTAGTCCACTGGTTTGCATCTTGGGGGATATTGGATGTGAGCTCTTGGTAGGCAGCAAGATTATAAGACTACTACGAGCGTTTATGCCTGATAGGTTAGACGACTCTGTATCACAAAGTCTGGATACCTGTATCTCTTGTAAGCATATTTTCTTATTGCTTCTACAGTAGTACGGGGCCTTGAATAAATTCTTGTCTGGTAAGAAAAGAAGGACAAAAGTTTGCTGTTAACACAAAAACTTTAGAAATATCAGAACTGTTCATTTAAATTTGTCTCGAGAAGAGGTGGAAACGCTGCAGAAGATAATCGCAGTGCTTAAACCCGAATGTTCTACTGTGCTGACTAATGTCATTAAAATCCAAGTGACATTTGTAGTCAAAATTGCAAATGTTAAAAAGTAGCTCATTTTTTTAAAGACAAAAACTCAACTGGCACCAGGGGTTAACTATAATGAAGCATTTCGTAAGTATCTGAGTTGTTCAGTGCTGTCTTTACTCTGATTTTACTGGCACAAGTAACAGGAGTGTGAGACTGAGGATTCGTACCTTTTAATGAGGTACTTCGGTTTCAATTGCTGGCGAGTCCTTCTTTAATACAAGTTGTTTCCTTGTTATTGTGTGGCTAAGGCAGAGTGGAACAGTTACACAAAATGGAATTTTCATAGATGCAGTGACATTACAAAAAAGCCAACCCAAAAAAACACAAAACAAACCAGAAAGATGGCAGTTGACATGGTGTGGAGAAAGGCTTCTGAGGTAAATGCTGCTTAACACTTGACAAGAAACAAAGTTTAATCAATCAAGAATGATATAAAACAGTAAGACGCCCTTGTGCTGATGTCCTTTCTTTGTTTAATGAAGTGGAAAAGCTTTGTTCAATATTAAAGACTGGCCTTCAAGGCAGTGCACCAAACCTAGAAATGCATTCTTCTGCTTTCCCCTGCTTGGGTTTGCAACTTGAAAAGGAGCTGACCAATTCCCCCAAGAGAAAAAAAAACAACCAAAAAAACCCACATCTTCCCAACAATATTACATTGTTTGCTCTGGCACCAAATGAAATGCGAGGGATTGTGTACATTTTGTGTATGTGTCATAAATAATGCTTGTCTGTCACTGCATGGCTCCTCTGTAATGTTTTCACCTCATGCAGACAGAGCTTGCAATGTCTTTTGCCCGTTTGTGTGTTGGCCGTTTGTTTTGCAGCTCTCTACATCTTAACCCACAGGGTGTTCGGGATGTGGTGCCCGGCACAAGGTTAGCACCATCCGTTTTCTTCGTCTCTGTTCTTGGCGCGTCTTCCTGAGCACACGTGCTGCGTTTCCTCAGGTCCGGGTTAGTTACAGGCACCCTGTGGTCACCCCTGTGTGAGGCCCGTTCTGATAGGCCGTGAACTTTCACCACCTGCCTGAGTACGAGGAGAACGACTCTCCAACATGTCCACCAGCGTGTTTTTTATAACCTTTCTGAGATCTTTCCTCTGCATTGCACACACTGTCATATGTTTCCAAAAGTGTTTCTTGAATTCTCATTATTTTAAATAGATGCTACTCAAAATATGTTTGAATGGGATATTGTATAGAAATTAATTAAATGTCAGTTCTGGCTTTAAGCAGTGCCAAGTTTGTTTTCAGGTTTTCTGTCACACAGACATTTGTGATTGGTTTTGGTGAAGGTTTTAAAGTGTTATTTTGGAATCCATTTTACTCAGGAAATCCAATATCTGCTCAGAAATACACACCTGCTACATCACTAATATGTTCCTTTTGTTCTGACATTGTTTGACATTTAAATTACGCTGCACCAGTGAGATTAGTTCTGACAAAGCTATGAAGTAATACGAAATGCGGATCCTCCCATTATAATGTCTGTATTCATCAGTGATCTAGGTGCTGGGTTATGGTAACTCAGTCAGGGTAACGTGCTGAGGACTGAGGTAAAGGTGCTGAGGGTGGCAGCCTCAGTGTGGCAGCCTCAGTGTGGCAGTCTCAGTATGGCAGCCTCAGTGTGGCAGCTCAGTGGTTAAGGTGCTCGGCTTGTAATCAAGTGCTTGCCAGTTCGAGCCCCACCTCTGCCAGCATGTTGCTTGGGAGCGTGTTTGGGACAGAAGCTGACTTGCTTGCCAGGGAAGGCAGTGACCTGGATAAGTGCTTCATGTCCCAGCCTTCACTTTCCCTACATTTGTCCCTCCTTGTCTGGTTCTCACTCCCAATTACAGCTCCTCTTCATGCTGTTATGTTATAACTGGGAGGGAGTGTTTGTGCCTCACACCCTACGCCCCCTTACCCAATAGGTTAAAAGCATGCAGTGCGCTTCTCTGTGATTAGCTCACACAATCTAATAAGGTGAAATTGCACTGGGTCATTCTTATCTGCCTGAATTTAGAGATCGGGCCTAATGCCTTTCTCGGCTTTGAACGCGCCGCAAGCTGTGCTCGGAGGGTGAAAATCGATATCTGTGTCGCTTTCATCTCTAAAGCACATGCACAAAGCTGGGGTTCTGCTCTGGCTGGTTCCTAATCACTGATCAAATAATTACAGACTACGGTCACTCAATGGATCTTCCTGATTATAAGGAAGGAAAACGCTCACTTATTGAGGTGCATTTGGTGAAACTAAAGCTCCTGTTATTCCCAGTGCAATTATTTAGCATTCAAAAGCATCGTAACTATGACAGCAAGACAAGCTGCTCTGGCCCAATCTGCCCTTTTCTGGGATTCCGGAATTATCCAGACAGCCACTGCTGTTGTTTTTGTGAAGATCCGGATACAGGGAAGCATGAGGATGGACGTCACTGTCGATGAATTGCTTGTGCGGATGTTCGTCCCATCTGTCTGCGCATGCAGTAGCCGCTGTGGAGCTCTGTTGGGTATGGGTGGGGGCAGATGGAGGTGGCTGGCCTTCCTGGCCCTTATCATCTCACCTCTCTTCCTCTCCATGCCCACACTGGGCATAATTAGCCTCTTTGATAGGCCAGTACGATGACAGACTTAATGAAGCTTTTAATGGAAATTAGTTTCAGCTGGCTGGATGTGGGCACACAGGCAAGACCTGAGTGGTATGAGCTCCCGACGAAATCCTCCTGAGGTGCTGTCTCACCCCCCAGAACACTCACCCCCCCCCCCTCCTCCAGTGATGGGCCCTTCCACTGTGGGTGGCTGGAATGGAGTCAGGTCACTACTCTCTCTCTCCACTCATGCAGGGTGCAATACGCGCCTCGCAGACCTTCTGCATTACTTCGGATCTGAGGATCCATGTCGGAGCTGCAGTGTTTGTGAGTGGATCCAGCTCTGGGCTGTGTCCCAATCCAAATGTGAGCTGTAATGAGTCGTCCAGTTGCTGCGCACAGTGGTGTGCAATCCACATGGCCCACGACCATTAAAACTGGCCAAAGGAAGGCGGTGAATTATTGAGGAAAAGACCCAACGATACAAATGAAAGTTTATATTGAAATGGTTCCACCATTTATCTCACGCAAAATACAAACATTGACAGAGTTTGAATGCTTAGTACATTCGGTCTTAAAAAGGGGAAAGCAGTCATAAGCTGTTGTGACTTTGTTTGAGATATAGTGTTCACTGCTGAATGTTCCAAAGGTAGGGTTTGCTACTGAAGGCCACTGACGGCTCTCTCTCCCTACATGGGATCATCTACAGCTGTGTGTCAGCATGGATGCAAGCATGGAGACTGTATCGGACCTGACAAGTGCAAGTGTCACCCCGGCTTCACAGGAAAGACCTGCAACCAAGGTACGTGCTTCCAGACGTTCCTCAGATATGCACACACACATGCTGTCGCTCCTGCATTCGCTCCTACACACACACACACACACACACACACACACACACCCACCCAACAATACTTCACATCCATAACTGACAACAAAAGGAAAACATGTCATTCTGAGTGATTTTTCCCCGATGTGGAAAATGGATTTTTTTTTTCCCTTCAGGTAGAAAAATAAAAATCCCCCAAATCAAAGTAATCCTTCCACTTGCTTCCTGGTCCTAAAATATGTATCACTGTATATTGCATTTTCCACTTTCCCAGTTTCTTTTAGGATTTAATGAGGCCCTTTTCACCTCAGACTTATACATTTTATTGGAACAGTAAGTTCTCGCCTCTGTTTGCCGGCTTCGTTCTGTGTCACTTGGCAGCGTTCACACCATGGTCATTCTAAAAGGGCTTCATCAGCAGAATGGATAAGCAATGATGTTTGAAGCTCCACTTCAGGGAGTGAGGGCGCTCTTTAAGAGATACAATCTCAATTACTGCACTGTGATTACTCAGAATAAAACCAGTTGCTGGGAGCAATTCTATCCAACAAAATTCTGAGAGTGAGCCATGGGCAGTTTGGATAACTCTTCATTTTAAACTTTACATGCACATACCTAGAGCAGAATGCTTTTGAGATTTGAGTGAAATCTATGCCTGGAGAGAAGAACAGGAGAAGGTGTAATTAAAAGCAGGGAGGGGAAAAGCAAAACAAACCCTCAGGAATGTGTGACGGAGTCACCTCACTGTTCCTGCCTGATGCGCGTCGGAGAGCGCAGAAGACATGACTGTTTGACCATAACAGATGACATCGTTACCCGTTAATTCCGCTTGTGAGATCCGCATGCAGGAACATAAAAAGGGGCAATCAAGGGAACGGCGAGGAGGGCACTAGGTTCACATCAGTCTGTAACAGCCGGCCCGGAGAGCTGCTGTTTAAAACCGGTGCTTGGCCACATATTGAAATTTTATTTCATTTTGGGGTTTTTTCATCCAGGATAACCTTGAGAGACATAATGAAGGACCGTTCCAACCTTTCATCCTGAGGCGTACTTCATTACTGTGTTTTTAAGGACTGCTGTAACTGAAGCAGAGTGGATTGTTTGGTGGGGTGCACTGCCACATGCCCCTGCACCTGTGCTGGTAGTGATAGAGTTGTTCAAACGTCTGTTTTTCCCACCATGCATTGCTCTCTACGATGGATTTGTGTCGACAGACGGATATTCATCAAATTGCTTGAAGGCTAAGACCGTTAGGCTACGTGTGAGCCCCAAAGCAGTGTGAATGGACACAGAGTGTACTGCAAAGAGTTTGGCTTTATGTTCAATTGTCATTAAATAATCAAATCATTTGTAGAATGCTCAGTCATATTTGTTTATAGGTTGAGCTCTGAATTGGAAAAATACTTTATGCATATGAACTACTTTACGTGCATAACAAATATGAATAATTCATGGGGTAAACAGATAACCATGCAGCCTCTGAGATTAGCATTGTTGATATTAGGACCTGATATTCATGAAAGACTGAGATTAACGTTGTCCATCAGCATTAGCAAAGGCTTGAGACAGTGCCATGAACAGCATTTCAAGGAGTTCCTCATGGCTGTATATTCGTCCCCACCAACTTGAGCATTTTTCAGCAGCACAGCCTAATCAGTCACGCAAATCTGGCTTTTAAACTGAATTCCAATTAAATGATCATTATCATTAACCCCTCTTGATCTCCATTTTGTGTCGAGTGCTCAGACTCGATCGTCACTGGAGCATCACTGTCAGGCCACTGATTTAAGGCAGATGGGTGTCTTCGCCCAGAACAAATAAACTCATTAAGGCACTAATCCATTTAGCACGGAGATGGCGTCAGGCCACGCTTCACCCAGCACGGTTCAAATCACTTTAATAAGATGATTATTTTCTGTGGGGGACTTTGTAAATGATAATCTGCCCACCTGCCATGACTGATGTTTTTCAAGAATGCAGAACATTCTTGCTTTTTTTTTTTTGTTTGTTTTTTTTTGTTTTTTGAAGTGACAAGATGCTGGACCTTTGCTTCAGTGGAGCAGAATGTTGCTCTTTGCCATATTTTATATATCTTACCGTTAACAGTTCAGCGCCCTCCTCATGTTTCTGTTTGTAGAACATCATCTCCGATATGGATTTACGTGTCTGGCTCCTGCTATATGTGATAAATGAGAGTTACAGTTTAAAAACCAACAAAGTCTGAATCGTTTGTCCCACTGTTTGGTTGTCATGTAAACAGGTGGAATGACACTTCGGGTTTTTCTTGCTCCGCCCACCTGCTCCTCTCCGATATTTATATAAGTTGAAAGCGCGACGGAGCTGAGCGGATTAGGAGACGTGCTTTACATGTCCTCATATAATTAGCTGCAACATGGCTGCATTGTTCAATTACAGCACCATGCGTCACCCTGGCTGCGGCTGCTCTATCAAGGACACCATGTGGTGGCTGGGCTGAGCTGGGAGAAGCTGACCACAGCTCGAGTGGAGCAGCTGAACTGCTACATTATTTCTTTATTTTTTGCCGTGCCACAAAGGCTTCAAAGACACACACACACACCCTTTTAAATCCCTTCAAATATTTTCATATCTGATGTTTGTCACCAACAACGAACGGTGTTAACAGGCACAGCAGAAGAAGCGTCCGGGGTGTTTCGGGCGTGACTCACACCGCGCTGTGTTACGGAAGCGTACGGGCCAGAGGCAAGCCTGGTCGCACTCAGACAGTATTCACTCTCCTCAGTTCAGGAATGTGACTCACACATGCCTAATCCGCTTTACTGCAGAATCTCCTTCTTCCCCTCTCCAGGAATGTGGACTGGTAAAAGGTGTGTAATCTGTTGGATGTTTTCATTGACATTGTCCTTTCTGCTTGTATTGTCTGTATCTCTCTCTCCCTCCCCCCCAATCCCTTCTCTCCCTATAATCTGTAAGAAGAAGAGCAGGACTATATAACCCCCCCTATTTGGGACACTCACCCCCCTATCTTTGTTCCCATGGACCAGCAGCCGGTGGGGGTGCCTTCGGAGGGTGAGCTATTTGACTGGTCATGGGGCGAACCCCTCTCCGCCCCTCCACCCCTCTCTGCAGCATCTGCATGGCGCAGTCCGTTCAGCTCAGCTGAATGAGAGCAAATACCCCCGCCCCACCCTGCGTGTGGTACATCCCAGAGCCTTGTTCGGCATGGCCGGAATGACTCCTGAAAATTAAGCATGTCACCATTCTCTCTCTCTCTCTCTCTCTCTCTCTCTCTCTCTCTCTACACACACACTCCTTTGAGAAGCTCTGTTATGGCAGTTGTGCTCCCTCCCTCTGTCTCCTATACACACATCCACACACATACACAGTGTGTCTCTCAGTCTTCCTTGATTCTGAGCTCTCTGAACTTGTGAGCTACACCACCTTTCATGTCTGAGCACCAGGAGGTGCCTGGATGGTGCAGCTTTTCACCACCTGCCTCTTGTTTCTGTCCTCTTGTCTTCAGTCTTTTACAAATCGCATCTAAAACTCCTCTACAAAAACCTGTATTATCGTTATTCTCGTCCTCTGCATTTCTGAATTATTATATTTTGTGTATTGTTGTATACAGTATAAATGATTTGCCACTACAGTGATTACACATGATACAAATGTGCCAGTCCATTTTATTTATTACCTTGATTTCAGGTTGTTTGTTCTCTATTCTTGTATTTTCTTTGTACAACACAAATATAGTTTTGCTCTCTCTCTTCTTCTTCACGTAATTCTCTCTCTATGCATCATTTAGGAGGATTTTCCACAGCACATTTTCAGTGAAAACTTCATGCTGTGTTCTGGTCCAACTTACCCATCTTTACCCATTTCTCTCCCTCTATCTGTCCTTCCTTCTCTCAGTCCTAGTCCGTCCTTCTCCCCCTCTCTCCCTCTCTCCTCCTCCTCTCCATCTCTCTCTGCTGCTCTCTTCTTCTTCCTGCTCCTTCCTCCACTTGTATTCATTCTCTTTTATTCCCGTGTGGGCTGTAGCTCTGGAACACACGTTGTGACATTTAAGTTCTGCTGGTTTTTTAGCTCTCCTGAGTCTCCACTCAGAGAGAGCTCCCACGGGCTTCCCCGACACTGTGTGGCCCTGGTCCTGAGCTGGTAGTGCAGTCTGGCCAGGAACATCTGGCCACGAATTTGTCTGAGGTTCGAGCTCCTGCCTGCCTCAGGTCTGTCCCTGTGATCATGCTGGGGGAGCACAGGAGAGGGGACATACTGGTCCACAGAACACTTTATGTTTCCACATGGCCCATGCAGTCTCAGCATCCTTGATAGTGCCGTACTGGTGAGTCTGGATAGCATGTAGGGGTCAGATGAGAGGAGCTCTGCTACTCACCTTTTAAAGGACACTAGTCTACATCCTCCGGTTCTTTCTAACTGCTAATAAGGAGCAAACTCAATAGCCACATACCGTCAAAGTGGAACTGTGGATTTGAATGAATCTATAGTGTGTTTCATTTGCCCTTTATACCTTTTTGTCATTAAAATCCATTACCACATTTCAATGACATCTGAGAGATGCAAAGTCAGTGAACACCCCTTGTGATATTAACAAGAAAAGAATACTTCTGCAGGTTCTGCCATTGAGGTTTTTGCAATTATATTCCTAATCATTAGGTAATTGCTGTTTAATTAGAAAATCCAAGAGTGAAGTAAGGTTTATAATTCTACCAAAACTGACAGGCAGTCAAATACTGTCTGCTGACCGCTTTTTGACCTTTGACTTTTGACTTTGCTCAGAACTTTATTTCTAGGAAGTGAGTCAGAAATTAGGATCTTTGGAAGAGGGAACAGTAAAGAAATTGCCCTGGTCAGAAAAGCATTGATGTCTAGGATTCAAGCATGAGAGGTTTTCACACAGATGTGCCTTTTTTATATGACATTTGACATTTTAAGAGCATTTACAGGCTTCAAACTTTAAAGCTTCTCTGTTATCTTACTTTGAGATAAGATTGACATTGGCTTTTTGTTATCATTGTTGTTTGAGTCACACACACACACACAAAAAAAGACTGAATTTTTCAATTAGTACAAGATTTACAGCAGCACCCCCACCCACCCACCCACCTTCCCACCCACCTTGATCATGTGACCTCTTTGACGTCGATGCAGTAGAACATGCCATCCGTCTATTTAAAACGCTCTCAACCCTCAGATATAGCAGGCATGGAGTTCCGCTGAAGGCATTCCACGCATAGCCCAATGCTACAGATGGCGCCACCCTCTCTGAAGTGGGCCACGCCAAATCCACTGGTGCCCCCCCTGCCAGGGGGATCTGCTTTCACTGCTGGGTACATTAGACTGCGGGCATCACGCCGAGGGGCCCGTTGGCCGGCAGAGCTCCCAGCGGCGTCGTGTAAGAGATACGTGCTGACGAACCGTTGACTCATGCAAGCAGTCGGCTCTTCCCCTGCTGTGGCGAGGTGGGCCTCGGCCGAGCTACAAACCCTGTGGAGTTCAGGAGTTCAGCAGCACCACCCATGGGTGGAGAGTGGTCTTTACCGTAATGTGGGTGGACTGGAACTCTCACTATTCCTGGCCCGCTTGCACAAGGCTGGCATCTCGAGACTCATTTCCGGAGTGCATTGACTTTTCCCCGTGCTCGTGGACAGGTGCGAAGGTTCTGCCCGTCCTTCTCATTTCAGCTTCACAGATCTGTTTCACGTAATATTTTAAAAGACAAGAGATAGATGAATTGCTGACATTTACTCTCACAGAGACACCTAGGCAGGGGAGCCATAGATTACCTTTATGTGTGTGTTTCAGTGGTAAAAACCTCCAGAGTAGCACTGCACAGTTAAGAATGCTGAGAGAAAAGTATTTTGGAAGGTAATAAGGTGGTTTGCTTTAACAGCATCCTCTCTACACGGTGAAGCTCTTGAGGGTAGACCTGTCGAGACAGGGCTCCATGCTCTCCCACACACCTTCCTCCCACAGGCTCCCAGCATGGAGGAGATTGACCCACGACCTCTGACTTCTGGCTAATGCCATCCCGCCCTCTGGGTCTTCTGTCTGGATGCTTTAACCCATCTCTCTCTCTCTCTCTCTCTCTCTCTCTCTCTCTCCCACGCAGACCTGAACGAGTGTGGCCTGAAACCTCGCCCCTGCAAACACAGGTGCATGAACACATACGGCAGTTACAAGTGCTACTGCCTCAACGGCTACATGCTGCTGCCCGACGGCTCCTGTGGAAGTGAGTCACGCTGCCTCTCATTCAGCCTTCTGCCATTTAGTTGGTGCATCTCTTCCACTTTGCCCACGAGCACCTCGCTCCTGTGGGTTGGTCGGCCTTCCCGGGTTACTTTACAGGAGGTGAATCGTCCACAGTGTTAAGACTTTGTTGTTGACCCTAATGAGTATACATGCATGCATCTCACACCCTGCGCGCTTTACACAGGTACATCACTTCACAATAAGCAATAGATTAAAACTTGCTTAGGGCTAATGATGAGCAAAAATAACCGATGTGTTCGACTATGGTAAGATCGGACGCCCCAGTTGTGGATGCTGATCTGTGTAAAATCTATACTGAGAGGCGAGGGGGATTTCAGGACCCTTCCCCCCTGATTTTATGCATTTTGAAATTCATCCTGCTTAAAATAGCACCCGCCCACTTCCAAAAAATTCTGCTGTCCGTCCACGTTTCTTTCTCTCCCGTGTAATAGTTCCACACAAGATGTTTTCTCTCTAAAGCAATGCTCTTGTAATTACATTTTGTTCCCCTTTCTTCTGTGAAATGCCCCGGCACCACCCCTATGAGCCTGCCCCTGTGGAGCGTTTTAAAATTACTCCAGTGAAAAATGAGCGAGCGAGCGATGTGAACTTCAACCCCTCCAGTAGAGCCTGGTTCTTATTGCTGGCCCTGAGCACCACTGGCTGGGAGGAGGAGGCCATGCCTGTGCCTGTGCTTGTCTCACGCAGCTGCCAGAAAACAACTGAACAATTGCAGCAAACCCTGCCCTGCCATCCAGTTTACCAGAGAGCAGACCGCGCTCCTCTGTGACCCGGGAGTTAAAGGGTTAAAGACCTAAAGGTGGCTTTAGAGATGCAACCAGTGACGTTTGTTTCACATCATGAATTATTGGGTTGTTTTGGTGACATGACTGACCAAATGACTTATTAGGACATGGGGTTAAGACAAGATCTCTAGAGAAACAGAAATGTGCTTTCACACCTCAAAATACAGGCCACATTTCTGAGAAAACCTCCCACCATTTAAGAAACATTCATTCTGTCAAGTTGTCATAGACATTTCTGCAGAATGAATGAGTCAATATATCTTCTGCCAATAAAACCAACTTTGTACCATTACCACATAACTGGGCTCGAGCTAATAGCTTTGTTTGGTCTCGTTCACATTGTTCTGTTTCCAGCAGCTTGATAGAGAGCAGGTTAGGTTTATAATGCTCTGTGTGAGCACCTCTGTAACTCCTCTCTCTCTCTTTTTTTGTGTGTGTGTGTTTTTTGGCTTTTGGGCATCCTAAGTGATTTCACCTTCTTGTTATTTGCTGAGAAAGTAGCTAGAACTCCTTGATCACCTCCTGTTGGTAGAGAGTAGAGAGCAGCTTTTCTCAGTGCATTGTGGGATATTTGGAGGATGGGTAATAATGGGAGATCATCTGCTGTAGTTGCTGTTTGCCTGAGGGTCAGCTGGATGCCAAGGTCAGTCGTTCCTCAGTCTGAGCTTTCAGTGCTGTACCAATGTGGTGTTTTTGGGTTGGTATGATTGTATTTGTGCTCATGATTGTCTAAATTTTGGTTTTGCATTATATATGTGTAATAATGTCTTCATTATACAGAAACAAACTGCCTTTTTTAAAGTATACTACACACACATTATTTAAAAACATCAAAATGGTGTTTGTTTTATTTGAAAGAGGGTTAGATGCAAACAAATAAATAAAAACAAATAAATAAAAAAATTGTGAAAATGTTAAAAAGAAAAACATTTTGACATTGTTAAAGGCTTTCACTAACGACACGTCTTTTGGAACTCTTTACGCACAAACTAAAGACGGATTAGAAACATACGTATTTCTATGTTATATAATTAGACCATTATATGTAATATTATATAATTATAATTATACAAATGACTGCAAAAAGCAGACTGTGGCATTAAACCATTGTATTCTTGTTTTTCTTAAGTGAATATTCATTTTCTAGGTCTTCGAAGATTATGGTTTACTGGCTAGTGTGCAAATGTGTTAACAGTAGTTTAATCACAAATGTGTTAACAGTAGTTTAATCACAAATGTGTTAACAGTAGTTTAATCACAGATGTGTTAACAGTAGTTTAATCACAAATGTGTTAACAGTAGTTTAATCACAGATGTTTTGCCTTATGAAGGTCTCTAGTCTTCTAGTCTCTAGTCTTGTAATCTTTGGAATCTCTCGGCTCGTAGCCCATAAAGTTTAGCCCTACTTTTATTGTTTATCAACATGCTGAAGTCACGCCTCTCTCCTCTATTGGGGTGTGTGTGTGTGTGTGTGTGTGTGTGTGTGTGTGTGTGTTTTTCAGATGCCCGGACGTGTGGCATGGCTAACTGCCAGTATGGCTGTGAGGTGATGAAAGGTGAGGTGAGGTGCCAGTGCCCGTCGCCAGGACTGCAGCTTGCCTCAGACAGCAGGACATGCGTGGGTATGTGTGTGTGTGTGTGTGTGTGTGTGTGTGTGTGTGTGTGTGTGTGTACTCCACTACACTGTGAGCCCTGCTAAGGCCCTGCTGCTTTACTTTGAAGTCACTTTTCCCACAGAAAGGTTTTCTGTTCACTTTAGTCTCTTTTGAATCTGATGTGTAACACAGTGATCAAACACGGCGTGTTTTTTTGTTGTTGTTGTCATTGCTTGGTGGTGATGAGGGCAAACCTTCAACCGCAGGAACATGATTTTTGAATTTCAAGCAACTTTAAAGCATTTTGATTCTCCTGTGCCTCTCGGTGGTCCTCTTGAGGCGTTCAGTCGGCTCTTGACAACCAGATGAGCTCTTTTATGTGATTCTCTAATTACAGTGTATTTGCTTGGAGAGTACAGAGTGTGGCATTCACTAATGACTGTATTAATGCCATTCCACAGGTGTAAAGGCATTAGTGCAGTACGCTTGTATTTCTCTCCCATCACATCACCGCACAGGCCACTAAATCATAAATGGAATCGTAACAAATTGGACCAGTTAACCCCTGTCACGTTTTAAACACATTGCTCTTCCTCTGGGGATGAACTAAATTCTTCTGAGTGACCCTTTTCATTTTTTATTTCCCCCTCCTTGGCCCTGGTTTTACCCTGGGGGCGGAGCCAGGGAGGGGCGAACCCACCGGCCCCGGCGCTCTCCAACAAAAGCCCATCAATCATGAAGGCAGCTGTAAACACCGCTGACAACGCACAGGTGTTCTGGTTTGGTAATGTTTTAGAAGAGCACTTTTCCAAGCCCTAGGGAAAAGAGGGCGGTTACAGTGAAGCAGAATGGTTTGAAACCCAAGGCTGTAGGTTTGTCTTCCAGCCACTGGACCTTTGCATGGAGTCGCATTTATATACTGTGAACATTAGTCACTCAGTGGAAATGAGTGTCTCTGCATCTTTCTGTTGGAATGACGTAGATGATGAGCCTTTTGATTTATGCCTTTCACTGGTCCTCTTTTCTCAGGCAGATGTTCAGAATGAATAATAGTGTAATTTCACATTATGCTCCTTGGCTGACTGAGCGACACAAACAAGAATAGAAAAACGAATTAGATGTTTATGGACTCAAGGGATGCAGTGGCAAGCTCAGCTCTCAGGTCTGAAGCGAGAGATGGCAGCTGGACGGCTGGACCACCATCTCCCACACTGTATTCTTCTGTATACAAGCAGACATTTACTGCCCCCAAGGCAGCGTTCAGTGCGGCACACATTAGTAAAATCCCCTAGCGAACGTGAATTATGCAGGGTGTAAATCAATTCTGCTGGAACGAAAGATGAGTGAAGCTGAAATCCATGAAATGAACCCGTGGCTGTCCACCTGCAGATAGCTCCTAAGGCTATTCATCTCACCCCCCCCTCAAATCCCCCCACCCCCTGACCTGGTTATTCTAACATGGGAAGTGGCGGTACAGCAGGATGCTAGACGGAGCTGTTTATGTTTGCAGACGTGGACGAGTGCTCCAGCGGCCGAGCCGTGTGTCCGCGCTTCCGCCAGTGCGTCAACACCTTCGGCAGCTACATCTGCAAGTGCCACGAAGGCTTCGACCTGCAGTACGTCGGCGGCAAGTACCAGTGCATCGGTAAGCAGCGATCGCCGTGGTTCCCCCGCACGCCCTCCCTGACCCTCCTGGGAAATGGGCCTTAAGTGTGATTAGCGTTAATATATGTTCAGGAGAGTTATCATGAGATAATATAGATGCAAGCAATTACTGGAGTAGTTATTCATATTCGTCGAAGATATTCAAGGCGTCTTTGCATGGGATCCAGTGTTTCAGTAGAGTGCATCTCTGAATTAACAAACTAATTGTAGTCTCAAGATAGAAGTAGCAGCTGTCCTAAACATTCCGAGATTTTTAATGTTCTTGGGTTACTTCACTTAGTTTTTTTAATGCTTACATTAATGCTGGTTTGTTTTAATGCTGACGCCTCTCTTCCCTGGAGAGCTGGTTTGTAGGAAAGTCTTCTGCTTTTTGCTTTGCTTTCCTGTTAGTTCAGAAATAGCCACTCTGAACTAACAGCGTTTTTATTTTTTCTGTACAGGTGCCCAGCTACACTAGGGAACCTACCCATGATTAGAGTAATCATGTTAGTGACTATTAGCACTAAATGGTTTTTAGTGTAAACCCCCAAAGAGATTTTAGATTGATATTCACCCAATGTTTAGTCATCTGAACTGCAAGCATTTGCAGAAATGGGAGTGGGGGGGGCAGTATTTTGCGGGACTCAGTCTGGCCCCGTTTCAGATGTGGACGAGTGTTCGACGGGGCAGCACCACTGTGGCGCGTTCTCCACCTGCTACAACACTCCAGGCTCCTTCAAGTGCAAATGCAAGGACGGCTTCGGCTTCGGCGGAGGCGGAGGCACTGGCTACGACTGCAAACGTGAGTAATGCCGAATAAAGCCGCCTGGGGGCGTTACCCTGGCGCTCTGCCAGGGATCGGACCCGCCCGCCGTTACCGTCTCTTCCTGTCATTCGCGGGGTCGAAGGATGTGTGGGTGTAAGAGACGGGACCCTCTGTATATATTCACACAGCAGATTCCTTCATACTGTCCGCGCTATGATTTTGTCCCACGTGGAGGTCAAACAGAAGAGACTACAGAACTGAAGGGAAGTGACAGTAAAGAAATCCTCCACTGGAAGCACTCCAGAATGCCTCTTGTTCCCCAGTACTTGGGGGACATTCAGCAGTAGTGCTGGTCTGGAGTTGAGTGAGTCCTTTCAGAGGTGCTGAAAGCAGACCTGTTCTCACTTCCCCTGCGTGTCCATTGTCTGTTCCGCTTCCTGTCAGCGGCGGCCTGAGGTTCACGGCTCTGCCGTTCCACTCTTCACATACAAACAATGGAATAGCTTTGCCTAGGAGCATGAAACGGCGACCCTAGGAATACACACACACACACACACACACACACACACACACACGCACCGCATACACACACACACACACACACACACACACTCACAAGAAATGAACAGGATGTCTCATATTTAACTGGTGGTCAGTTCTGAAGACCAACAGGAGTGCCTGCCAATTCAGAACAAAGATAAAAGCCATTACATTTGTGTTAAATATCCAGATCGAATATCGATTCCCCATATTACACAATCCACACACAACCTGCCCAACCTATCAAAACAGAGAGAAGCTTCAGGTCCTGAAGAAACCACTGTTGTCTCCTCTCAGCAGGACTCTGCATGGACCCTTACAGCGGTTCTGGCTCCCTCACTTGACTCCTCAATTATTCAAGGGGTAAAAATAATACATGTTTAGGGTCTATAATATAAATAAGGAGCAGGAAAGGCAGACTCCCGTCCCCAGGAGAGGAGGCCAGCATCGATCTGTTTCAAACAGGAGCCTGAAAGAAGAGCAGTGGTAAAAAGAAAAAAAAAAAAGACACACACACACACACACACACACACACACGCACACACACACACACGCACGCACACACACACGCACGCACGCACGCACACACGCACGCACGCACACACGCACGCACACACACACGCACACACACACACACACACGCATACACACACACACGCATACACACACACACACACACACAACAAACTTACCGCTCAGGACACTATACTGATCTAACACCAGCACAACTGTGTGTATGTGTGTGTACATCTGAGACATGGACATTTTTTTATGACTGTGCTTCCTGTGTGCGTGGGAGCTGCCTATGAGGGCCACAACACACCCCTCTATGCCTCTATATAGCGGCATTTCCTGAGCAGACACACACCCGTAGGCGTTTGTTTCCAGGTGACTTTCAGACGGCGGACGTCCTCGACGTGTGCCAGCACCTAGACAACTGCTCGGCCAATCACACGCGGGCACGAGTCAGCTCGGCCAATCACACGCAGGCCCGAGTCAGCTGTGGAGCTGCTCTCCGCCCATCCATCGCAGCCACCGGCAGCAGGGAGGGACCCGGGGGGGCTCCGCACATATTTATAGGGAGGGAAACATATTGTGGGCCTTTTGTTTCACACGTGCCACCAGGCCATTTGGTAATTATGTGCTCCATAGCCCCAGCAAGACAGCACAGTTTGGTCAGAGAATAAAAAAAAAACCACTTACAACATCAGGAAGAAAAAAAAATATATTATAGACCTCCCAATTACAGTCGTCCTGGCTACAGTCGTCCTGGCTACAGTCGTCCCGGAAAAGTAAAAGCCGTACAAGTTTGGGAACTGGACATGTCCATAGTTTCTTCAACTTGGCATTTGGCTCACTAGCATGTTAACAGAAACAGAATTCATAAGAAAATCCCTATACTTCCAAATACGCCATAAAAGTGAGAAAAGCTGCTTATTCTACGTTTTCTTTCTGGACCACCTCTTACCACCTGCGCTAGAGGCTCGCCAGCGTCCTGTCCCAGCATTCCCAGCACCCCCATCGTCTGCTCCCAGCATTCCAAGCGTTCCCGGCGCCAGCTCCCTGTTCCCTCAGTCTGCAGCCCCATAGCTGGGCCAGCACAGAGCAAATTCTGCTCTGGGTGGGTTTGCGTCGAAGGAAGAGATACCAGTGCTGGTCTGGTTAGAGAACCAGGCACACGCTGATGTAACACCACTGAAAGCTTGAACACAGCATCAGAGTCCCTTCAGGCAAAGACCCAGCCGAGCCTAAAATCCAGTCAACTGTACAGGATCCACGAAGGAGATCTGATTAGATCCATTAGATCACCCCGTGAGCCACAGTGCCTTCCCTGTTCCACCGCCCGCTCCACTCTAACAATTCACAAGCAGCCAATCAGAACATGAAGATACAAGGGGTGGATTCTCCAACAAATACACACTCGCCCTTGGCAGTAAACAAACAAACAAACAAACAAAAAAAAAATCACAGAACAAACACATATTTGTTTATATATATATATATATTTTTTTTGCCAATTTAAGCGCAATATTTTATTGCCCCAGCTTACACCTAAAAAGAACTGTGGTAACTGTGTTGGGCCACTGCCCTTGCAAAGGCTTATCACCCACACTTCACTCCAACTAATACACTAATGGAACAGCTCTTAAGATGGCTTTAGGAATCCCCCTGAGGGTAAATGGCGTAGCTGAGTGGAAGAGGGTGTGCTGATGGTATTCAACCCAGTGAATGAGGGGTAGTGCCGTCCCCAAGCTCCAGGCCCCAGAGGTGGGGGGGGGGGGGGGGTTAAACCCACGGTTTCACTATC
>JAOXYF010000009.1:912956-956451 GCA_028565775.1 Sternarchorhynchus goeldii
CTCCTCGGCCCGCAGGCCTGCCCCTCCCAGCCTGGACACCCCCCCCCCCCCTCCCCCCCGGTGACGGCCCCTCCCTCCCCAGTGGGCACGGGTGTGTATCGTCCAGCCTCCTGCCGAGGCCACCGGTGCATGCTCGTGCAGGCAAGGCCTTAACACCTCCAGTATCCAAATCAAATTGGGAATATGGAACTGAACTGAAAAATTGTTTTGAACAAGGAAGACATGCCATTTTTTAGTAGATGTCATGCGCTTCAAGTCAAACTTAAGTTCAACTGCTAGTGACGGGAGAAGCAGGGAAGCAGCTGGCGGCACCATCACATTTGCCCTTCCAACTGCCTCTTCAAAGCCTTAAACCTAGACGACGAGAGCATTCTGCTTTGTCAGAGCAATTTAAATGCGATCCGAGAGACGACCCGTTTCCATTGTACTACTGTAAATGTATCCGTGTGTACATATATATATTTCAAAAATTCATATATGCTTTGCTGATGCATAATTATAGTATGTGAATTCTTTAACATGTATAAGTGATGCAGGGCAATGTTTACATGACCCGATTTCAAGTGTTTTCTTGACATTATGTATATTGTAAATTACAAACTAGTAAAGTGTTTTGCATTACATTTCTAAGTGGCTGTATCAGCCATTCTGTATATTATCTGCCATATTATTCCCATACATACCCTTTAAAATCCTTCAGTAGGACAATGGGTCTTTTGAACCAGGAGTCCTGTGCTCCTTGCTCTTGTTTTAATAGACAGATGATGTCAGTATTCCAAGATTTATGCCAATAAAGGTTGTGAACATTACGTGTAGAGCTTTGTTCTTTGTGTCTTGCTGGCTAAGGTTTGAACTGGTGTGGACTGATCGATTATCATTACCTGAAGACCGGCCAGTCAGTCAAAGTTATTGTTGACATTGCTGCATTTAAAAGAGGATGTCCAAGCTTGCTCATGGAAAGCCTTGGTTTAGGTTTTGGTTTAGGTTTAGATTTGGCTCCGATTTTGAGAGTTTTGATAAGGTTTGACCAACAGTCTTTTTGAACTTAGCATGATGGGTTTAAACAGCAGGGGGAAGTTCCTGCAAGAAAATTTTAGCACCATGTATTTCATTGATCACTGGTTAGGCTGTTTTCATTATTTGTATGTAGTATACTGAACATTACTAGTTTTCTTCTCAGTTTAAATTGGTCTCCACACAGGATTGAAGTCTCATTACTTTCTAACACACTGAGGGAGGGGGTGCCTTGGGGAAGGTGCTGCTCAGAATTTGCTTATAATAGAAAGGGTTAGTTTCAAAAGGGTTGTACAATGCTTTGTTTAGTGTTTGAAAGTGTCTTCCTCCATATATAGAATAATGGTTACGTTCCAGTTTTAAGCAGCAACGACTGGATTGTTAGGGTCACCCTTTGGCACTGAAGGGTTATATTGCATTACCTCAATGCATACAGGCTTATTATTGAAATCAGAGGTTAATATTATTCTGTCAATCACCCACTTCAATTATAGGTCTATTTTGGACAGATCATGATTACTTTGATACCTAACAGATTTGCTTAGAAAAACAATTACGTTCCAGTTTGCACAATTAATTAAATCTAATTTGAAATACTGTCTACCAGTAGAATTCCTTCACTAATGCCACTACAAGCACTGCATCCAGTGTAAGTGATTAAACATGTAAGCGTTCAGATACATGCACACAGAAATATGTATGTTTGTGCCTGCAATCAGATTCCTAATTAGACTGATTATAATTTTCTTCCAGTTGCTTCTGCATTTTCCTGAAGTTCTACGCTGTTGTACTTGAACTTCATATTTAAGTAGTTGATCGGAATCCTTTTATTTTCTTCAGTTTCACTTTCAATTTCGAGAGTTTCCAGATCATTCCTGCATCCCTTATCTCTGAAGTGGGAATCTCTTATGGGAACTATCCAAGTGGATATTGCAGTAATTTAAAAGGAAATTATTGTTTTAGAGCATATTCAAGCATGTTGCTTTCTTTTTGCAGGTTTATTAAAATTTCTCTTAATTACACGTATTATTTAAAGACTGTAAGAATGAAATAATCATGAGGTATTTTCAGCAGAGGTTTTAATAACTGGAAACACCTTCAAAACATGTTGAACACTTTTGTGTTGTGATATGTTAGAACAGAAAAACTTGATCAGGACAGCGAGTTCCTATGACCGCAGCTGAAATCACCTACTCAGCTGGTTCTGGTTATTCAATTAGTGTCAGTTTAGGGTGTGGTTCTCTTGTCAAGTGGTCACCAGTGGAGGTGTATATAAACATATATGTACGTATAAACCCATATATCGGGGAGATGAGATGAGGACATGGAGCGATCGAGTTGGAGGGGCCGTCCAGATTTGTGACAGTGTCACTGGTTCTCAAACATCTGTAACCCTATTCTAACACATCCTATTCCACGTCATATCCTACACTGTTAGCTTTACATTGTGCTTTGAGTGCAATGTAAAGGTAACATTTCCTTTTTTTGCTAATTATCTCAAGCACATACGCTCAAGTCGAATATCAGTTACTCTTTTATAGGGCTATTCTACTGTAGTAGTAAATCTTAGGTCAGTGGGTCATAGCTGGTCTTAGAGGGTGTATTTAAATATAATAAGAGGTTTCTTAACCGGTATGTGGCCACCATCACTTGCACTGTGCTGCTAATGTCAGGTGAAGAAGAACAGATGCTGCTGTGGTCTCACCATTCCTGGTAATAGGAGGGTTCCTGAGATGGCGGAGAAACCACTGTCAAACTGAAAAATCCCACAGATGAGAGGACGGGTCCAAGGCCAAGGCTGCAGGAGAAACAAATAATACAGATCTTCTCCAAGCTGTATCACTAACGCACAAAAGTCATCAAGAAAAGTTTGAGCCCTGGGGAGTTAGAACAGGTTGTGCTGCCCCAGGGCATGCATTCCTAAAAGTGTCCAAGATGTTTCTGTTAAAACATAATTACTCTGAAGACAGCTTGTTAAATGCAGTGTTGAATCTTGTATCCTACTCATGTAAGTGCATCGTGACACAAGTCAAGTTTGTTTGGGAAAAGTCAGAATCTGCTTTAGGCAAAATGAGATCGTATAATCTGGTCGTTGCTGAGAGCAGAGTGTAGGACTGGTGGCATGAAGATTGCCATGGTGACAAATTTGACAAGCTCTGCCACTATCTGGAAAGTCTTGGGAATTCTTGACAATTATGAAGAATATATTTTACACATGATGTTTTAACAAACGACAGATTTGAGGAGGATGTCACTGTATTTGGAGATGATACTCTGTAGCTTGAGGGTGTTGTCTCTATCGGAGTAACTCAGGAATATTCTCCAGACTAGATTAGTAAATTTACTAATTAGAGCCAGATTTCCCAAAGCATCTTAACATGTGATCATTACTGAATGGTAGAACAAATTCCACACTGAACACTCTCTATCCTTATAACACTTTGGGTAAAGAAGGCCTACATTTGGTACATTGGTTGGTAAGGATATATGTGTACTTACTAGCTGGGCTGCCCAATGGAGGAGGAATGGTCATGGTCCTTCCAAGGTTTCTTCCTAATCCCCACCTAGAGAGGTTTTCCTGGCTTGTTCATTAGGGACTTGGACCCATGCGTTTGTAAAGCTGCTTTGTGACAACATTTGACAAAGCACTATATAAATACATTTGACTCTGATATCTTCACATAGGTTTTCTCAGACACAGTGGGTTATTACGTTCCAAGGTTACCACACCTTGTACTTCATTTCTGGGGACAGGTTACAGTGGTGCAGTCAGGATTTTTTGGTGTTTCTGTTTTCTGTTTGGACTTACAGTTAATAGCAAACCATGCAGACTTAGCTTTGATTTGTGTTTCTTACTCTAGTACCACACAGGTTCCTTTATGTTTCTTACTCTTGTACCATACAAGTTCTTTTGTGTTTTTTACTGTAGTACCATACAGGTTCCTTTGTGATTCTTACTCTAGTACCACAAATGTTCCTTTGTGATTCTTACTCTAGTACCACAAAGGTTCCTTTGTGTTTTTTACTCTAGTACCACAAAGGTTCCTTTGTGTTTTTTACTCTTGTACCATGCAGGTCAAAGGTCTTGGGCAGTCAAAAAATACTTCAAAAATACTTGAAAGTCATATTGTTATTAATTCCACATACTCCCAAAAGCAAATATAAAAAACACACCCACACACACACACAAAATCAGTCATGTATTTTTTTGGTTTCAGTTCTAAAGGCAGTAAATGGTCACCTTAAAGAGAGAGGATGAGCAGAGGGCAGGATGTGGCAGCGTTGCCATGGTGAAGACCAGCAAGTGAGTGCACAGCAGATGGAAGTTCAGTTCACGCTCATTAAACTCAGCACTGCTCATAAAGATCTCCGGCAGTAGCTTGTAGTCATACTCGGATTCACCATGAAGGAAAACGGGATTCTCCACCCCAGGTTCCTGCTTCAGCCATTTGAAACTTTGCCTTAGTGAACTTACTGGAAACGTCCATCAGCTGCTTCATCTTTCATCCTTGCGTTTGTCTTTTTGCATGGAAGTAAGTGGAGTGATGATGCTTAAAAATGAAAAGAAAATGGTGTAGAGGCTCCATTCTGTGGGCTGGTCTCACCTGGATAGTAATGGGCATTAGTTTGCCTAGGGGACTGCTGGAAAGGATACATATAGGGACAGCCACATACTGCTGCTCCCCATCAATCACGCTTCCCACAGTCTGAATCTAGTCTCGCATAGATACATAGGTGTGATACGTAGATACACAGATACTAACTTCCCTTTAGTGAGTTTAAAGCAAAGTAAGAAAACCATACATATAAAGAGTGAATAGGCTTTCACACTACACATTTGTACACTACCTGCAGTTCCTTTTCTAAAAAAAACTATCTTTTGGTAAAGAGAATTCGGCCATGTAATGGGGAAAGCCACTGAGAAGTCAGCTCACCTGAAGACTTTGTTACTGACTTCGTAGGCTTTAAAGCTAGGTCACCGCTTGGGTCTAAACTGTCATCTTCTTTGGTTTGGATGTATGCTCGATTTATTTTATATATTGGACTTTAATCATAGAGGTCAAAATGATACACAGCATAACTGATAAGCAGGAAACGACTTTTCCTCCCCATGTGACCTATACTTAATCTTACATCCTAACATGGACCAAACTCTGACACCCCTGACATATGGCATGAAGATGTTGGTGGCACTAGATTTCCTTTTAACTTTGGAAAGTTTAATCAAACATAAACTTGAGCATAAAAAAACTGCTAAACAAATGTTTGTGAAGAAGAAATTCTTACATTTTTACATATATCAAATGACAAGCACTGGAAGGGCACTGTGATTGAAGCCGAATGCGATTCTTCAGGAGGATTTTTCTTGAAAGCAAGGTGTGACGACAGTTAACACTTAAATAAACATATCATATCTAATATGTGGATTACATGCATAATATTGACATTTCCACAAAACTTAGACTTCTCTCTTTACAACAATGTATTAAACTCAAAATGTGGTTCTGGGTTAAAAGTGACTCAGAATGCAACTTTTAAGTTACATTCACTTTCATCTGTATGCAGACAACACACAGCTATATCAGATAATAGAAGTTGATACCTGCAAGTCTATTGGGTTGTTTCATTAGACCATAGAATGCATATATAGTCTATGGATTTGAGAGAAACCCTGGTTACTGTAAAGAACAGAGAAAATATTAATTTGTGATTCTTGTCTCAGAAGACAAAAACACCCGAAACATTTGGCAATAATATTCTCTCCACTGTTGACAGTAAGAGACTTGCATGCATCAGCAACACGATGAATGGAACTCTCGTTTGTCCTACTTGGAAGTAGCATGTTGTGTATGTGATGCTATTGGCAAAATACTCATGTGCATGAGAACAAGGGATTGCAATACTCTAAATGCTATCTTTTAGAACTGTTATGAGATTCATTTATTAGTTTTTAAGTGTTCATGCTCTTGTCCTTTTGCCCTTGGCAGATTGTTAGATATGCTCCAGATAAATCATTTAGTATGTAGCAATTTGCTGCCTATTTCAAAAGCCCTAGTGAAGGGAGAATGAGCTTTTCAAGATGTAGAATTCTTTACCTGAAAACCTCTAAGGGCTGTTGATACTCTTGGCACTTTAAAAAACAAACTTAAGACGCATTTAAAGAAAAAAAAAACATTGCATTAATTAGTTTATTATGTCTTTTGGCCAAACATCTCACACAAAGACATATAACCTTCCATCATTCATCAAATTACCATTGTCATTAGCCAGTAGGGTGCAAAATATTAACATGATTGTTCTGCCAAAGTTTCTATTGCATCTCCAGTAAAATTATTCTTTCATTTATAGGGCCAAGCAATATAGCCAGAATAAAATAAATCTCTACGAGTGACAGGTTGGGACAGTGACCTGGGTGTACCTGATTTACTAGCAGGACATACACTAAAAAATACATTTGGCTTGATGAGAATTAGTTGGACGGATGTAAAATGGAATCGCCTGCTGTCACACAGCCTTGCAGCTTTGTTTTGCTCCCCATGTGCACATCCCAGCAGGAAAATGTTTCATCAAATCTAAAAATATGGACTCCGTTTCATAAAAAACTATCCAATTAAATGATCCAATTTCAGTCTTTTTGGCCCATTGTGAAATAACCATCTATTTTTGCCAAGTATTTTGTGCTTTACACATTCTAGAATAGCAAATGCATCATATTATTCAGAGACTTATTTTGGATGGCCCCCATGCCAACATCTTGAATGTATGACCAATAAATTTGATTTGCCTTGAAGTAACACTTTCCATTATCTTCAAGACTGCAGTTTTGTCAAAGTTTTATACCCTCAGTCATGCCCTGAAGACTCGCCAAACATCTGGGAAAAACAGAAAACCGAAGAAGGCTGACATCTAAGCTACACAATTACTTTCTTAGATCAGACCCCTCTCCAAAATCAAACCCGATTAGGACATTTAAATGGGAATCTAGTTTCAGGTGGGAAAAATCCAAATGACAGGTTAATTATTCTTCCCATTATGCCAGTTTCAACCAAACCACAGAATGTACTAGACCAACAAGATACTTTCCCAGCACCAGCCAGACCTTGGAACATGTGCCTCTGTACTCTCACACCTAGCCAAGACCTTCTTCTGTCACACTTAAAACTAACATGAGTTTGGAAGAACTTTTTCAGAAATTCCAATGCATAGCCATCATACCCTGGGCACTCACAGCCCCATTCGAACTGGCCCTTAAATAACCTAGGTTAACTACAACGAGATGAAGAGCTGCATGCTCCGCTTCAGTGCAGATCCATCGTCCTATACTGGACCTGCCCAGGTCTCCAGTGGAATGCTGTGGGCTCACTGATCTAATGTCAGTCCTTAAACATTTAAACAATGTCAGTGCTCTCTTAGAGGGCCAACTAAGTCATTTTTCATTACATTACTTTAAAGTATCTACAGGGACCATTGCCTAAAATTCATTTATTTTGTATTTGTCTGTGCTTCTGTAATGGCATCAAATATTTGAATGTATATGCCAGTCCTATACTATATATTTTATTAAAGGTGAACCTTATGAAACATGAATCGTAACCGTATGGGAATACAAAAGTAGCCTGAGTTTTTTTCCTTCCTTTTTCTGTATTGCCTTGTTTATTTAGTCAGATGTCTGTATATCTGGTTAAACAAATATAAAACTGGACCTGTTTGTACTTCCAATGCCACATAAACATGATGTGATGTTCCAATGACAGTAGCAACAACAAAAATGTATTTAATGTAAATGTGTATTTTTGTTGCAATATTCCATATATTCTTTGTTCTCATCCCACCAGTGGCAACCAAACATGTCTGACATGTGCTGAGAGAGAGTCTCTTGTGATACTGAAGCAGATGGAAACCAGTGGAGGGGATGAAGGGAATATAAAGCCTTTTTAAAAAATTATTTTTTTGTCCCACCACACTTGATCACTTCTGCCAGGCAAAAGGGTGACTAAGTGAAGCACAGTGCTGCTAGGGTTTGACTCTCTGTATTCTAGCTTGGTGTGCACTAATAGATAGCATGTGACCTAGTGAGAACCTAAAAATATGCTCTCTGAAAAACTGAATTCTTTTCATGCCCTTTTCTGCGTAATTGGAAAAAGGTGTAAATTAACTTCTTTTTCATACGAGAAACCTATATATACCAAAATAAAGCATCATGTGAAATTTAAATCACTTTAGTGTAGCTAGTTAGTCTGTAATTATAATATCCTTTCAATATTCATAATTTATGTAAAGTTAATTTTCTAAGGTAATCATGTGTTTTCATTTGTGATGGATATTGCTGGTTGACTAAAATTTTGACACGTTTTTGTGAAATGTTCAGCCCTATGATCAAGGACCCTCACCTATGATTTTTTGTGGTGTAATTTATCCATACAGGAAATAGTTAATGCACAATAAAATGAGCTTTTCCAAAGCATTAAGCTTTCAAAATATATAGCTCAACTAACCCTAGCAACAAGGAGGCGGCAGCTTAGTCAACTTCACCTTTAGCTTGTCCAGGACCTTTTACTATTATAATAAAATAATAAAATGTGACTGAATCAAAAGTAAATATCAAACACGTTACCACTGCAAAGACTATCTGTCAAACCTTCTAGTATATTCTGTGTGCTTGACAGGGTCTCCCTGTACCTGTTTAACTACTTTTAACAACTTACACACACTTATCCGATTACAGCAATGAATTCATCGTCCCATTTTAAGTCTAAGGCAAGGCTTTAGATGTATTCCTGTGATAAGATGTATGATAGTTAGCACATCGGAGACTGGCTGATACCTGCTCATTTCATCTTCACTATATGAGAATGATAAACTCTAGGTAATCCGATCTATGTTAACGAGTTCTGGGTAGAGACCAAACGGACAGCTCCCCAGGGAGGTGTTCAAGGCAAGTTCAACGAGGAGGTGTCCCCTGGGAAGACCCAGGACACATTGAAGGGATTACATCACTCAACTGTCCTGGGAACACCTCAGTATCCCCCCGGAGGAGATGGAGGAGGTGGAGGTGGAGAGGGAGGCCTGGACCTCTTTGCTGAGGCTGCTCCCCCACATGTGTATGTTTTTGTATGTATGTACATCTGCATGTGTGACAGAGAGAGAAAGAGCTAGAAAAGTGTTAACTGTGCAACAAATGCATATTCACAGTTACATTTAAGGCATTTAGCAGATGCTCTTATCCAGAGCAACTTACAAAAGTGCTTTGTTGTTGGCTCACGCAATGTATCCTAGCCAGTAAGTAGGATGGAATTTAATATACCTTTGAACTATAATACTGCTAATATACAGAAATCTGCTGATCCTGGTATAAGCTTTGTTAGAGCATGAGGAGTGCAGTAACAAACAATAACAAGTAAGTTCTAGAATTTAAGTTACTCAGCAGTAGTGTAGGGTTCAATAAGTACAGGATACTCTACAAAGAGATGAGTGTTCAGTCCGTGTTTGAAGACTGCCAGGGATTCTGTTGTCTGGAAGTTTCCATTCCATTCCACCATCTTGGAGCCAGGACAGAGAACAACCTCCAAGATTGAACTTTATCAGACATCACCTACACACAAACAAAACATAAGAAGGAAATGATAACATGAAAGGACAAGAAAGACAAAAGTAACGATACAGACCACAGAAGCCATAAAGAACCTCCAAGCATTAGAAAAACACTGGCAAACAACTATTTTGTTGTTCTATACTATTTACAGTAGTTGTGATATTTCTGCTGACCTCCAAAAAGTGATAAGATCTGAAGCTATAAAAGTATATTTTGGCAAAGTAGAGCTTGTGTGAGAGATAATACAGTTGGCCATATAAATTTTGAATATATATTTTTCAGCACAACTTAAAAGGAAAACACTGTGTATTATAAAGTGGTAATAAACAATGGTAATATACAAAACATGATCTTACTGAAAATCAGTCCAAAAGTCCAACTTTTACTCAAAGGCATTTGCCAACGTTTTAGAATTAATTCCTCATCCTCTGATAATACTCCATGCTAAACTATGTCAGAAATATAGAGAAGTACAGATTACCAGAGCACAGAAAGCTAACTCTCTAATGCTTGGCCCCCATCATTGCTAACCAGGTAGACATTGCAAGTAACTATTTGGCTCATATAACAGACCACTGGCTCACTGAGGAAACAGTCACATCATAATATAAAGACTAGTTTCACTTTTATTTATTTAGTTACTTTTTTCCAATAGGAGCTTTAAAGTTTGCTTGTCGTTTGACACGGTTCGTTTTTTTATCCATTGCCATTAGCAGGCCTCAAGCCTTTGGCTCTTTATCTATAGCGTAGTGATGGCAGTTGGATAGGTATACTGTGAACCAGGGTTAACCTCTGAGAATGCTGAGAGCCAGCTACAAAGCACCCACTCCATGACTAGGACCACAGCTGGAAGAACAGAATGATTTTCAGATATGGATTAGGTGCAAATTGCACTAGTAGGTCTATTCTACTCTGTTCACATAAGTATGCGGACGCGTGCACACACACACACACACACACACACACACACACACACACACAAATGCACTGCTAGGTTCTACACAGATGTGATACAGACAAAGAACACTTTAGTGTTCTGCTGTTTTCATGCACCTGGTGACATGCAGTAGTCAGATTCATTAAAAGTCTCCCAAAGCCCGAGGCAGTGGAAACAAACTAACAAGAAAGCAGCACAAGCAAACACCTCAACCTGCTTCACCTTTACAGCTCGGCTCCCATTGAACTTCCCTGGCTATTCTGTTAACAGAAAGGGACAGGGCCAGTTCTCTCAGTACCGTGACATTATTTGCTTTACATTATACATGTGTATCTGTTTCTTATATAGTTCAACCTTGTTAAAAATCACTAGATAAAAAGAAATTAAATTACTAAGTTATATTTTCATTAGTGTCACGTGTGCAGCAAACTTGCGTTATATACAGTGTTCAATGCTGTAGCTCGTTTTACTCTGATTAATCTCATAATGTATTCCTGACGTTCCCCATTCACACACCTGATCCATGTGTGTGTGCTATTACTGTAATTCAGGCCACTGTGAACGTACTACTAACACAGTATGGTGCCACAGTTCATTTGTCAAAGTAAAAGGATACATTTGCTGTGTATCTGAACCATCAGGATGCCTTGTATCTGTGTTTGTGTTGTGCCTTGGTGATGACGTTACCGTGATAACAGCACACGAGCAAAGCAAGTCCCTCCAATAAAAGACACACAACCACAGTGATGAAATGATAGTGTGAGCAGAGTGCAGGAAGGAGCTAACAGCCATGACTTCTTTAGAAAGACAAATTCAGGCCTTCAAATTGCTTCTTGGAGAAACTACTGTCATGGCATGATAAAGCAGTGCTGGTTACCACAAAGGTGTCCTTTTATGCAAAGTACTCTGGTTTTAATGCAGTGTTTTCTTGTTAGTGAGCAGGAGTGAGGAAATGCCAGTCTCTCAGGAGCAGGAACAGATAGGGTGGACCGTCGCTGTTGGTGCTGGAAGATAAAAACAAAATATTTTTGTAAATACTGTATTCACTAGACTGGAACTAATCTCAGTCACCAAGAGTTCTAGTTGATCAGGAGATTTAGAGAGAAGGACGAAGGAGAGAGAGCGAGACAAGAAATACAGAGAGTAAACTTGACAGAGAACTGATGCCAGACTCTGTGCTTAACTAGGGAAACGACATTGTTTTAAGCAAGCTACATCTTACCACAGGTGCTCCTTCCACACAGGCCCAGCGGCCCACTCTTTGTGCACTCAGACCACGACACCACCCAGTACATCCACTTCAAATCCTAGTGTGAGGTAGAAGCCCAGCTCCAAATGTGTGTTCCAAAATAACAAAGGGTGAAAGATATTCTTGGGGAAAAAAGCACAGTGTATTCATTTTCCCATGCAGGAAAATGGAGAAATAAATGAAGGGAAGGAAGTAACGAGAAATCATGAATGAAATTATTCTTTATTAGAAAAAAACTATTTACTACAACACACATGTGTATTTGTGCACCTGTGTGTTGATTCAGTAGGTGAAGAGGGCTGGTGATATTCCAGGCCTGGTGGTTGACAGCCCCAAAACTGTCCAAGATCATCACCATGCTGATTAAGACAATAGTGACAAGCTACTAATCACATTATCAGTGAATTCCACAGTGCTCATCACCATAACACTGAAAATAAAGGCTCTGCGTTGGGAGAGGGGACAGTAGTCTGAAAAATGCCAAGAGTGCCATCATCCATGAAATCAAGTGAACGAGCTTGTTGGGCGAGACAGCTTCGAATGTCCCACGGCGTAGGTCCAGCGGCCCAGGAGAGCAGCCAGGGTTTGGGGCAGTTAGGGATGGGTGTGTGGGAACGAGACGGGCAGCAGGACAGCTGCTCGCATCGCTGGTGTCCTGCGTCCTGAAACAACGAATGCTGTGGACGAACCTGTTCTCATATCATATCAGTGTCACGTGGCCTTAAAATGTTGGATATATTCCATGAAAAATGATGTGTGCTGGAAAAATTGGCATAAATCCAGCACAACAACTTTGCACGGTTCTAGACTTGCCTGAGGCAGTTGGAAGATATTGTGTGCATGTATGTGTGACAGTGAGCAAATGAGAGAGAGAGAGAGAAAGGGAGAGAGAGAGAGAGAGAGAAGGAAAGTTAAACCCATATTAGAACTAGGTGAGCAGCAGACAGATGAATGCTTGGGTCTGACATGCAGCTCCAGGGAGAGGGAAATGTCATCCGAGAGTGCAAAGCTACTCCAAAATGGAAATCTAAGACCCAGGAATAAAAGGATCGGAACTTATAGGTTTACTCTGCTGCAGTGTTGGTAAATCATTACAAAACACAAAATTACTGAATTACCATTATCACACTGAAGACAATTCATTCAATCAGCTTGTAGGGTATTAAGGAAATGGGTTTTTATGGAAAGGTTTCAGGCAAAACAAAAGAACTTAAAATGCATTTTTTCATTTTGTGAGGCTGGTAACCACATACTAGCAAACCTAACAAAAGCTCACATGCCGGAAGAGTTTCGCTGAAACTCAGTCTAACAGAGTAATCCAACATTTCTTAAGGCAAATAATCAGGCCGCTTAAAATGGGCTTATATGCTGTTAGATATTACAGCATCAGGAAAGCACACAGATTTAGAAACTTTAATGTTATCACAGCCTGTGATCTTTGCTTTGAGTGGGCTTCTACCAATCTTCATTTTCCAACCAGATGTTTGCCCTTTTGAAAACAGTCATATTTGTTTTTACATTTACTGAAATGGTTTCTAATGATTACCATGTCAACTTCTAAAACAAAGCAGGTCTTTTCTCAGGAGACTGCACTGTTTTCCCACTGAATGTGGAGGCAGGACAAGGAACAAGAAATAATACTGCAAATCCAGTCACATTTACGATCGTCCTGTAAACACCTTAAGCAGGACAGGGCCATCAACACCAAGCATTTCACAAAGGGTGATGTGCAGTATGCATCGAGACATTTGTCAAAACTTTTGCCTGATTAACCTGTTTGAACTGCTCCTATAAGTGATAACATGGTTTGGGAACGTAACCTCATTTATTATGTACCTGCTTAGATCCTCATAGAAGTTCAAGCCAAACACTGGTGTTCTGGCAGCCACACAGCCCCTTAGAAGATCCGGTATTTATTTTTTATTTACATCCCTTAGATCAAAGTAATAAGATGTAGGTGGCTGTGAATAAGAGGAGAAACACTATAGTTACGTAAAACATTCAAAGAATTCAGAATAAAACTCAGAGCATTTGTTGGTTGTCATGGCAATGGGCCATTATGAGCTGTTAAGACAGAAACCCTGCATCATCTGGAATCCATGGCAGTAGACGGGAACAGAGTGCGATAACGTGCAGTCTCTTGTTATGTTTGACCCTTACCACTCAGATTAGAGGTCAGGTCAAACCTTCACTGTACAGAATGTGGGAAGCCCCAGTCCAAGAGGGTGTGGAGTGGGCCAGAAGAAGATGATCATCAACAACAACAACAACCTGAGGTAGGAAATCAACAACAAGAAAGGTTAGAAGAAAGTAGCTGCTCAGCATTCTGGGACTTAAACCTTCATCAGTGGACTGCAGTTCTAAGGGGTTTATCAACTCAAAGATACATTTTAGAGCTACAGGTAACTTATATATAGAGTTAGAGTTGTATATAAAGTTAGAGCTTATATATAGAACATGTTTAAAACTGTAAATACAGTTTTTTTTTTTATTCCACTTGAGTCCTATGAAAATACTACATCAGAGTGAACACTATATCAGAGATCACCAGTTTCCTCCTGTCCTAATTTTTCCTTGATTTGTCATTCGCTGTGAATTCTGTATCTTTTCTCCTGGTCTCACATAGGTGCCCCAGTGCATTGTGGTCTAGGAGATGGGTGCTAGGTTTGTTGGATGACTGATGGTGTGTGAGAGAAATGAGTTTTGGCCTACAGTCGTGTCCTGCTCTAACGACCACGAGATGACAATCATTGCCTCCACTCTCTGCATCATTTACCACCAAAACCCACTATAGTGCTGACATGCACAGCCAGGCAGATCTGGGAGGAACAAGTCTCTTGGGTTTTTCAGTTTTTGTCATCAACAAAGCATTTTGGCATCTTTAGAGTTGGTTGTAGGGAGCAGGTTTCTGGCTGTTTGTGTCAGTGATTTGTTGTAACGTCGGCCAAAACAAAATGACCTCTACAGGACATAAACCTAACAACTTCCCAGTGTTGCAAATTGGATGGTTCTATTCCAAGCTCTCGTTAGAATGCTTCTAAAGAATAAAGCACTGGATAAGCATTTTCCTCTGCTGTACTGGTGTGTGTTCGATTCATGCTCCTAGCAAAAGGTTTGAGAAAACCAGGCGTAGAGAAAATCAGGTTAAACTTGGAATCAACACAAAGTATCTCCCTTGGGGATTGGTTGAGATATCAAGAAATCAATTGTGTATGTTCCTGCAAACTGATTTGACTGCATCTTTGATAATTGCTGTTTACTTTTAGTTGTTTTTGCACTTTTAGTTGGAACATCAGGTATTTGGAGAAGGGGTTTGCAGTTGATGTTTAGTAAAGGAGTTTCAACCTTCGACATGGCATTTGAAACCTATGGCTTGGCTATGACTCGCATATTACTTTCCAATAAAAAAGAAAACCATTTAAGCTACAGATGTCCTCTATATGAACTGAGCAACGCTAAAGTAACTGTTCAAACTCAGGAAGTGCATGAAGGGCAATGATGGCTGCATTCATGCATCGGGTGATCAATTCCTATATCCTGTTTGTAAGAACTCACACAAAAATTGAAACAGCTGAGGCCTGAATTCCCAGTTCACAAATCAATATTTATAATAAAAATATTCCTACACTTATGATGGACTAGTGGTGCAACGATTCAGTCTTTTCTTGGTTGCCATGATTCAGATTGGAATGAACACATTTGAAGCTCACTATGTGATTTTGTTTCACTGCATGAAATGCAAGATGTGCAAAGCTTTCCAGACTCTCCATTACTTATGTCCAGTTATCTGCTGAACTGCTTTAACCAAGTCTTCAAAGTCTTGCCATGCCTTCACCGAACATTTCTGATACCACACATGCATGATAAATCGGGCTCTGCTTGGATTTGGTTTCATGTCATGACTGACATCACGTTTAACAGCAATTGGAATCCCTGGTTCTCTACAGTTTGAAATGCACTCATATCTGCTACCATGAATCGACCCACGACATTTGTTATTGCTTGAGCAGGGTGAGAAACATGGGAGAGTTCAGCACTACTGGTTTGCTGTGCAGTTGTTGGTAGTTTTTCCCTTTTAGCTTCTAGTTCAATGTGTTCACCGTGATAAGCTGCCCGATTCAACGTGCTTCCAGATACATGAACAACTTTTGCATGACGCTTCCATCAAACCGTGACGTTTTTATCAGTGACGCAAATTCCTTCTTCATATTTAATAGCAAAACCCCCAAAAACTGCCTCATTTGATGAGGCTAGTTATCCGCAATTTTAGGGTGGCCGAGTGCCGTTTCAAAATCGCCGTGGCATCCGTGCACATTTCAGGCAAAAAATAACACAAACAAACAAACCAACAAAATGACGACTCACATCATATTCACCGTGAACCGAACAGCAGTCTGCTAAACCTGGATTTTGGTGTGGGTTCAGAAGCAATGCATCAAGAACCTGAACACCATCATGTTTTTGAGAGACAAGAACCCAACATGCAGTTAAACACACCAGAGGAAAACATTCACCATACTGTTATGTTTAATTCTTACTTGAGTTATAATTGAAAAGACCATTTGATGAGATTAAAATCCACCTAAAATAAAATTGAATGAAAATGAAAAGTCTATTAATCTATTAAAGCATTAGGAGAAAAGCACCAAACAAGGCAAGTTACTGCAGTTAATGGCGAGGACAATCCTAGCTCGCTAATTAGCTTGCCAGCTCCATTAGCCACATTAGAATCCTGTGACTGACATATTCTTTTAATAAATGTGCTAAAACCACTCAGGTATGTTGTTTCCTCACAGAAGAGAACTCCCTTACCCACCCAGGCAGGGAGCAGCTTGCTCTACATGGTGCAGATGTCAAAGAATGGATCAACTAGAAGCACCTTGTGAACGAAGACTAAATTGTGTTAAACTCACCGAGTTAGAGCCAAATTCAGCAATGAGCTTCTGGGGGGGTATAGGGGCAGGGGGAAGAGAGAAACTATTACTCGTTTTAAAAACGATTCTTCTTCAGACTGTTATTTATTTCTGATAACATCTTCCATTATTGTTTGTTTGGGAGCATTATAAGATACAAGATAAGGGAGTGTTACAAAGTGTCCAAAAGGGGAAATAGATTTATACACGACAGGAAATGTTTAGAAGTAGCTGAGAAATTCACAGAAAAACTCAATAATGATTAGCAATAATACTAATGGGCAGCATTACATCACATGTCCAGTCGAACAATCATTACAAGCCACTCCTCCTACACCCCCCCCCCTACACTCTTCCTTTGGCATAAAACACTAGAAGGGTGCAGCAATAACAACAAAGGTTTTTTTTTCAGCACATGAACACAAAGGTTTTAAACCCCACAAAATGTTTTGGAGATAACAGAGAAGTTCATACATCAATAACAAATTCAACGCAAACCATTCAACAAATGAACCCTGTAAAAGGTGGTGTGTAATAGAACAACAACAAAAAATGAAAACACATTCAGCTGAGCCCCACCCAGGTCTGTGGGGAGGGCACAGATCTCAGATCTGTGGGGAGGTCTCAGGTCTGTGGGGAGGACACAGATCTCAGATCTGTGGGGAGGTCTCAGGTCTGTGGGGAGGGCACAGATCTCAGATCTGTGGGGAGGGCACAGTAAGGAGGCCAGTGGGCTTCATCTTGTTTATACCACCATCCAAGACACACACACGGAGGTAGTTCACCTTCACCAGGTGGGCAGCAAACTGCAGATGATACAACACACACACACACACACACACACACACACACACACACACACACACTTAAACACACTACATTTAAACTATGTAGCCAAACTCTCAGAGAGTGTGTTCCCTTCTCTGCAGTTCAGCTCTCACTCCCCAAACTATGACTGATTAACTGAATCCAGTAGCCCATCGTAGTTGTGTGTGGGTATGTCTCCAATACCCAGAACGGGGACCATGTTTGTTTTAGCAAGAAGAAATGATTACAACAGCCTAGATGTGGGTGAGAAACACAGAAAGAGGGATGTGAGCTGTGTGTGTGTGTGTGCGTGTGTGTTTAAGAGGGAGAGCATGGCTTTACTCACCGTAGCTGCGTTCTTCATGATGTTGCTGAGGACCACGATGACCCGGCCCCTGTGTGCACTCAGCAGCTGGGTGGCAGGACCCTGGAGCAGCTCCCCATCGGGCGAGAACACCGAGCTGTACGGGACGTTAATGCTGCCCGGCACATGACCACGGCCGAAACTGCAGAGCAGCAGGTCAAGGGTCAAGCCAGCACCGTGTGTAGAGTCTCAGCTCCAGTACACTACACACCTTCACACGCTAGTGATGATGCAACCAGCACAATAAACATCTTCAACCATATGGGCGATGAAAGAACCACAAGCAGGTGAACTGAGGGAACATGTACTGGAAAAAATATCTGTACACTCAACCCTAAACATTTCAAATTAATTACGTGCAAATACCAGTATATTATGTAAGGCGTTTAATGTAACAGGTTATGGAATGTTTGTGCTATTGTTACATCTAATGCAAATCACTTTCTCTAGAACACCTGCATTACACATAATTGCATATTATACTTCAGAATCAGTCATTAAGATCATTTGTACCTATTTGCCTAATTATGAATAATTCTGAAACACAAAGTGCTCTGTGCTGAACACATGTTTTACAGGAGTCAGCAGACTGGCAGGAGCTCTCGAACACTTCCAGCTCCTCAGCAAAGCAACAGCAGCGTGAGAAAGATGGAGGACAGGAGGGAAGCCGGGCGGAGACAAATGACAGCAAGGAGTCCGTCTCTTGGGAAGAGGGACCTACGTCCAGAACGAGACCGTGTAGAAGTGATATAATGAGCCCAAACGACAGGAGAGAAGAACGAGAGAAGCAAAGGTCTAATCACTCCACAGAGAGAGAGAGAGAGAGAGAGAGCGAGAGACCAAGCAAATGAGAGAGGTAGAAGAAACGAGAGTGAGAAAGAGAGGGAATGAGAGAGAGGAGAGAAAGTCTGATGAGATGAAATCATCCCTCTTTTTAACTATCCTGTCCATCAGTGGAGCTGCAATCACTGACAATTTCTGAAGTTTTCATTAACAAATTCATCATGAAGTGACAAGAAGGATTCTTACTCACTCAGAAGAAAAAAGGTCTGATTACTACATTAACATTCCATCTGCACCAAAGCAGCGCTCTGGCTAACATTTGCCAGCGGGCACTTATACGATAGGATAATAATTGATTATAGGCCAAGAAGTATAAATGAAGAATGAACAATTATTTTTGACCCTGGAGACCCACTGTAGCTGAGGAATGGGATGTGCTGGTTGCTTCTAAAGGAAACTGAGGTCAGCTCTACCCCAGAACACAGGGGAACCTAAGGGACTCGTTTCCCTGACACGCTATAGGTTGACTTGTTCTCTATTAGAGAGTGGGGCCATGCATCGTTAGTCCAGGACTAGGGATTTGCTGTTGGGAAAAGCTCAGCAGAAGCCTTCCGCAGAATAAAGGGGCAGAGCGAGGGCACGTACACCCACAGGGTGGGGGGGGTTACGTGGCTACGGTTGCCTTCTCTCGCCAAGCCTTTAAGGTGAAGCAGAGGAAACTAGTGGGGTGTTACCGTGGTAACGCAGCTCTCACGGCCTGCCGGTTCTCGTTTGATTGGCTCGTGTTGGTTCCCAGGTGAAGAAGCACATGGGGGGGGGGGATAACTTTCACTGTTATCGCCAAGCTGTGGCAATGGTTGGTGTGCTGCAACACCAGGAAATCCCAGGAGATAATATGTGCAAATCTTCAGAATTATTTGGACAGCAATTGTGCATCAAATATTAAAATAACATCCCTGTCAGAGATATTAGTTATTACAATAGCTCTAAATTATGTATCTAAATGATATCTCTAAATGAAAATAATGAATAAAATATGGAAAAAACGAATGTTATAAAAACTTTAAATGCAAGAGCAGTGTGAAGGGTGTTCTCAGTCAAGGATACTCTTCAGCATTCCGTATGTCGACTGCAATGATCTTGGTTTTGACCGTCTTGGGCCTCTTGACGGGAGTCTTAAAGTGAGCCGGACCAGCCAGCTCACACAGGTCAATCAGGTCTTCAGCAGAGATGCGCGGCGAGACCTCTGCCTTCAACTCGGAGAGCTTCAAGGGCTCACGAGACTGTAAGGAACCAAAGGAAAGAAGGGTGAGAAGCTTAATAAACACATAGAAGATCTGTGTGGTATGGGCTGTACTGACCTTGAAGAATCGTATGTTTCCCATTATTTTCATTTAAAATGGAAAAGATAGGAGTAACTATATAGGACCAAACTTCACTTCATCAGAATGCCTGTGTGTGTGAGGAACAGACAGCGAGTGAGGAGATGGCTGAAGACACGTAGCTGCTGGCTAAGCCAGGGACTGCTGAAATTTCGTCGTCAGGGACTGCAGAGACAGGCCTGCACACACTCCTCCGTCGGCAAACCTGCTGATGTCAACAGCGGGTGAAAAACAGAAGAGATACGGCAGGCCACTCCGAGAGAAGTCTATTCACTTCACACTGGTAGCCCTGCCACCTGTAACCTCCAACAGACGAGGACACCCCCGTATCCCATGATTTTGGTTCAGGCTGAATATTCAGGGCAGTGGTGCAATACACCGACTTTCCATGCTGCCTTAAAGGAAGGGTTTATACGGGGATTACTCATGGGTTTATAATCCTTTTTAGTGAGTGGAAGTGGCAGATATACTTGAAGGTCACAATAGTCTTAAATAAGAAGGGAGGACGTTTGGTCTTACGTAGGATTTCATTAGATGATGCCAGCAGTGAGTCAGTGAGAGGTTAAGAGTCAAGAAAAATGCTGGTACCATTTGAAAAGGATGAATGGTACAGACCAAAGCCTCCCCTATCTGAACATCTATTGCTTTTAAAATGTGCTTGTTCAGAAGCCCAGATGCCCTGCAGTCTTTGGTAGCGATGTCAGTTTTATCAATGAACTAGAGAGGTGGGCCTTTCTGCCTGAGCCAGGTTCTGCTTCAGACATGTTACCTGGGGTCTGGTTAGTTACCATCCGAAACAAGACAGACGCATTCAGACACACGTGCATGTACACACACACAATTATGTCTCTGCTGAGAGAAGGAGAGGCAGTTTGACAGGACAGAAATACTTTGTAAGGAGATAAATACGCTGTATAAATAAGTTGGTGAAGGACCAAATGTAAAGCAAAAAAAATAACAAAACAAATTGTGATTGAATACTAATTAAATTTGCCTAGGAGAGATTTTTTTAGACATTTGCATTTACATTTTCTGTAGTTGGCAAATGCTCTTATCAAGAGCTACTTACATATTTAATCAATATGTGTTCATCCTGGAAACTGATCCCATGACCTTGGTGTTACTAGCATATTACACACACACACACACACACACACACATACATACATATATATATAAATGTTTTCTTCACTGGATGATGGTCTTTCAAGCATAACGTCAGCACATGTTTAATATTTAACATTGTCCAGGGGAGTGTAGACTGGAGGGGTAAAGATCAGAGTGTAGGTGCTCCAGACCACGGCATCATGACCACCGAGTGCTCATGTGTGCAGTAATGGATTATCCTAACCCTAACCCTAACCCTGACCCTGACCCTGACCCTAGCTTCAGAATTCCGAACTCTGGAAGCAACATCAGCCCAGGAGCTGCACTTCATCAGCTTCTCAGTCCTGGACCTGCATGGTCTCAGATCACTGTGCTTAATGTCCCAGCGTTGACTGGGGTGGTGTAAAGCATGCCACTGCTGTGGAAACGTTCTCTGGAGAGATGAATTACGCTCCACCGTCTGGCAGGCTGTTGGACAAATGCGGGTTTGGCGGATGCCAGAAGAGCACAACTTACCAGAAAGCATAATACCCACAGTAAAGGTTTGGTGGGGAGGCCTACGCTACAGCATATAAAGACATTTTAGTGTCTTTTTTCATATGTTTCAGTTTTGTGCTTGGCAACAGTCTAGGGAAGGCGTGTCCCTGTTCCAGGCTTGGCTATGTTACAGTGTCTTTGTGCACACAGTGAGGTCCATAAAGACACTGTTTGATGACACTGGTGTAGAAAAACTCCAGTGGCCTGCAGTGCCCTGATTTCAACACATACAGTGTGTGATTGGTGATGGTCAGGTGTCCACATAATTTTGCCCATATCATGTGTGTGTGTGTGTGTGTGCGCGCGCAATATGCATATATGTTAAGCATAAGTACACAATGCATACACATATACAATGGCATGATAGATGATTTGATATTTGAATAACGAAACTCCCTACAGTGGGAGTATCAGTATGAATGTATTCATGGCCTTCTGTGCAATACGCAAACATCAGTGCAAATGACTTGCATAATTTCCATCCTTGCCGCTAGTCAATAAACTTGTCAGATAAACTGACAAGAAGCAGTTCCTTATGCCTCCCCTCCCTCCATCCTCCCTCCTCCCCTCACCTCCCTCGTGCCCTCCCCTCCCCGTAGGCAGCGTCTCTACTTTAGATGCCTTTGCTGGATACGGGGACGTCAGTCAGGATATCAGGATGAAGCGATCGGACATGCCCTTTGGGGAGTGCTGACTCAGGGACCTCTCCGTTATGCGAATCAATTACTTGCAACACGGCCAGTTTCCAAAGAGAGACGTCTCCTAGCGGCGTTCGGGGACCGTTCACCGAGCCGTCGCCCCAGCTGCAGGAAAATCACTTCCTGAGATCAAGCTCCTTATTTATAATAAATTGCCTTACTGTTTCTGCGTGGCATGACACTCCAAGGCCGACTACTGTCGTGCAGTTAAATGTGGATGCATCCACAAGGGACTAAAGGGACCAGACTTGGCAAATTTTAAATGAATAAAGCAATATAACTCCATGGCAGTTATACACCACTTTCACCGGCAAGACGGGAGAAACGAGAGCTGCATTTACTGAGCATCTCAAAACGATAATAGAGATTTAGAGCCAGGGTCAATCAAGATCAACAGCGTCACTCCAGGCAAACGGATAAACACCACCTCGTGCTTGTGGTGTGGCCTGAGAACACAAGTGACACAGCGCATGGTGCACCGAAAGACCAGATCTCCTCCAGGTGACTCCTGCTCAGCCGGAGGCGTCACCCTGCCATCAGGCCGCTCTCGGGCTCAGAATGGCGAAAGATTAGGCCAATCACTTCGGCACACACTAGATGAGCAGACAAGCGGGTGTGTACCGAGCAGGGATTGGCTTGGGGCAGTCATTTGGAAAGGGCAAACAGCGGTGGGGCAAAGCTGGTAGAGATAAAAGCTCTCTCTGTACCTGGAACAAGCAGTGAGGCACCCCAACAAGGCTGAGATGCTGGGAGCACATTCTCTCGTATAGGGCTACAATAACCTAATATGGTAATTCTCAGAAATATGTTCTCATTACAATATGTAAATGAAAAATTCCACCGAATGCTTTATGAAATATGACTATGACACATGAGAGCAAAAAGAAACACGTGTGGAAGTTAGAAAATCCTTAAAGAAACCACTGATGACAGAGTCAGTACTTGTGGGGTCATACAGTGAAGCATTAGAGGTGTGGATCACAGATTCAACCAACATGGAACCCCGAGCAGGAACAGAAAACGTTCACAGACGAATAAAATGAAGGAAAACGGGAAGAAAACACCGGGCAACTAAAATGTCTTTTTGCTTTGCTTTCCAAACTAACATAAGTGGACCTTGTAATACTTTTTATGCTGAATTCAAATCTCTTTTTAAATTTTTTTCAGTGAAATCAGGACTGGACAATTAAAGTATATACTAACTATATATTACTGATTCATAAATAAGGCTGTTTAAATTACTCTTAAAATATGTCCTTATAAAATATCAAATGCATACATCCTACTTCAGTGTCCAGCAGTAACCCAGCAGTAGTCTGCCAACATGGAGTGGATACATTTTCCTTGGTACCACTTTCCCATACTATACATAATGACTTATGATCACACTGGAACAACAACCCTATGGTGATAGATCAGTTCTGAAAGCATATTTGGATACAGCCTACAAATATACATAATAAAGTGGTATATTTTTGCAAGGAGCAAAACCGTAATTAATCAAATCAGGGCCAACCTGCAAGGCTGAATGAGCCTAGAGTAGGGTTTGGGTTAGATGCAAAATGAGCATTTGGGTAGGGATTAGGTAGAGGTTGAGAAAGAGGCTGGTTCAAGCTTGGGTGGAAGTTGGGTGGAGGTGAAGTCGAGCCTGAGTAAGCACCATCCATCTGGACATGTTTATGAGGGAGGTGTGAGCTCCCTGCATACATGTTAACAACCCCCCCGAGCTTTCCTTCCATTTAGGGATGACTGCCCTGTAAATTAACACTTTCACCAACAGATTAATGGTAGGCGTCTAGCCTGTGGAGACCAGCCATCATGGGAAAACACAGCAGCCTTTTCTAACAAGCACAATGAAACTCTGTAGATCCCTCAAAATGCCATGCACCGATATCAGTGTGTAATCAAATCAGTAGCATCTCTAAACCGAAAACTACACTTATAATACGGCCTCTGCTCATCTATCAATATCAGAAGAAATGTACTAGTGTAAAATATGGTTTATTTTTACTAGACTGACCTCCCTGTGGTTCTCAGAAGTCATCATTAATGAGTACACCTGGCATAAGCTTCCGTAGCAGTGACCGAATGGTCTCCTGCAAGGTGGCATGTCCAGGAATTAACTGTGAATAATCATATCCTAATCTGACCCTCTCTATATAAATCCACTGAAGAACATTTTTTAATGGTAATTTAATGTTCTCTGTTTTTCAGTCATCAGCAGGAGCAGATCTGAGGAGACATGATCTTCACCCCGTGTTCACAAGCGCAACTGGAAAATACTGCAGGGCTTGAATAAAAACCCAAGCTGCAGTCATGTCAAAAGATTCGCAGCTGATCTGTTTGCCAAGGCTGGAAACATGGCTGTGCCCAGCGCTCGTCTTATTTCTACAAAATCAATGCATGAGGTTTTGTGAAACATGCTTTCCACACACTCTGCCAGCTATCAAACTTCTGCACACACATACGCTCCATTTTTAATTGTCCATTCTGCAATCACATTCCAAATATTTCCAGCTTTCCAAGTTACCATTAAATTGTTGTGTCCCAAACCAAAACCCACATGTAAAGCCACAACCATCCCTGGATACGTGATGGCTGTCGTTATGCTAAAGTATGAAACATGCATCGTTACATCTGTGGTTACTAAGCAGGAGGTGGTAAAGCACTCAGTTCTGGACTGAACATTTGGGGTTAAACTCAGTGGAGAAGTTAAGTGTTATGGTTTACCACTGGCTAACAACACTTTTTTTTTTATTGCAAACCTCATGTAGATCTACTGGGGACTGTTTTCCTGACATAGATTAAACCTTGTCATGGAATAAATTATAGTTTCAATATAGAGAATGCCCACTGAAAGCACTACAGAGCAGTTTAATCGAGCAAAAGGTTTAATTTGTGTCCAGAAACTCCCTGCTTTATTGACTGTGGATAATGGGCTCAATAACAGTCTTATTAAACTTCATAATAAGGTTTACAATACAGGGAAAAAAACTTCCTTAATAAACCTCAGTATATAGCAGGGCCCAAGAAGAGGCCTGTATCTCAAAGCTGTTAGACCGAACTAAGCAGGTTAATCCAGGTATTTCTGTCAAACTCACCAAGTCTGTGTTGGGAAGATCTTGGTAGTCAGAGGAGTAGTAGGAGGGTGGTTTTCCGATGCTGCTGGCGTCACAGACGGGTCTGGCCGGCTGGGCGTGCTGTCTGTACGTCGCACTCTTGGGGGTCCAGCAGAACAGGTTGATAGATTCCCGAACACAGCGCTCAATATCTATCTCTGCAGAAAAACAGTGCAAAAATGAAATATATTAGGGAAACTGTGGCCTGAATTCAGACATATAGCAAAGATCAAAGCAAGAGGACCAAGAGGTTCTATATGGGAAGAAACCCTTTTTTTATGGAAAGAGCCTGAACATTTAACATTTCTCTCTCATTTGATGACCCACTCTGTTCAATTTTCATAAACATGAAAACTATCCATCCATCCATCCATCTTTTCCCTAATAAACCATACTCTTGTGTGAGGTTTCAAGAAAACAGTCCTGTTCATAAAGCAACATTCTAAGAGTAATAAGTTGAGTGCTGAACACTGCATCGCCAGCTTCACCCAGACACAGCATTTCATGACTGGTGGAGTTGGGAGCATAAAG
The DNA here is from genome assembly GCA_028565775.1 of Sternarchorhynchus goeldii. Classification (NCBI taxonomy): domain Eukaryota; kingdom Metazoa; phylum Chordata; class Actinopteri; order Gymnotiformes; family Apteronotidae; genus Sternarchorhynchus; species Sternarchorhynchus goeldii. The sequence continues at coordinate 938,991 of JAOXYF010000009.1, forward strand.
TGACTGACTACCTTGAGTCAAAACGGGAAAAAAGCAAAATACATTTCAACGGTTTAAAAAAAAAAAAAAAGTCTCCAGCGAAAAAGGACAAAGCCGACGTTCCTGCAGCAGACCTGTGGAAGAAAGCTTTGGTGTTCCTGCCAGTTGCCTGACTCGCACTGGGGAAACTGAACTTCTCCATCTTCAATCCCAACACTCCAAAGCCTGTATTTTCTAGTGAGTTATTCAAAACCTCTTACAATGGGAGATTACAGGGAACAGCAGGAGATTAGCTGCTTCCTCCCGACACACTACGCCCTCGCTCAGGGTGTGTGCCTTAAACGATAGCCAAGAATAAAAGGATTCACTGGATTGGATGCAGTTAGAAACAAAATGGGAAGTCCAATCCCTCTCACTCATTGGTTCATTAATTTCTTCTGTGATTAATTAATTAGCAACAAGCAGCTCCAGAACGGCCAGTCTGCAGTTGAGATTAGCGAATGCAAAACCATGTGTGTCAGGGAGAGAAAGTGAAGAGGATGAATTCTGTTGGCAGGTCAGGATTTCACTCAAGGACTGCAATTACTCACCTCAGTGACACAGAGACAGAACAAGAAACGTGAGGAGGTATGCAGACAGTGAGAGATGGCGTACGAGACGGTGTCGAATATCACCGAGACAGAGACATAAAAGTGCGGAGGAGAGCCTGGGTGCAGACAGTGGGAGACATTCCAACCCCCCTGCCTCATGACTGTTGAATGTAATCACTCTCTTCCCTCAGTCAGAAACGCACAGAAAATTATTTTCTGGCAAGTTAGCAAATTGTTCTCACAGCATTAGTTATGGTTGGAAATGACGACCCAAGAGTCTGTTCCGAAAGCATCACACTCTTACAATAATAATAACAATGATAGAAAATGCTCAAAGACATTAGTAAAACTCACTGAAGACAATTTCTCTTCCCATTAAGGAGAAGAGTATCAAAGTTTTTTTTTTCCATTTAATATTTAATCATCAGGTCATAAGCATCGACCGCTGTCATTAGAGACACGATTGCATGGCTTGCTCAGGTGGAAGGAAGATTCCAGAACGTGTCCTCAGCTTCCCAGCAGTCTGCAGTGGCGTTTCACCCAGTCCGGAGCCGCGGAGCAGGAAGGTAACGGAGCGTGAACGCAAGCGTCATCAGCGAGGTGAAGAACTCCACTGGCCGTGGAACACGCAGCGCGCTGCTGCCCTCCCGTCGGCCGTTGATGCCCGAGTTGAGCAGACGGAATAAAACGATACGTGGAGACAGGAAGCGGCGATTCAGCACGCGAACGCCGGCCGGCCGGGCGGAGACGCAGCAGGGCACACCAAGGGCATGCAGTCGTTCAAAGAACAGGTCAATAAAAACAACTGAAGGAGAAAACAACAAACAACAACACAAAGCTCCGTCATAAAACAGGAGAATCTACTGAACTGCACAATTTTGGTGAATCTACGTCTTTTCCAGTTCTTACAAGCCCAGCAGTGCATGAGGGGAAACCTAAATGACCAACACTGCAGATTTTAATGGACATTTATAAATGTACATGTGTTTCTACATGTCAGACTATAGCGTAATAATAAAGGCACGTTCACATTGGGAAGAACTGGAGGGTAAGACTCCACTTCAGGAGAAACACAGCACAGCCTTTCTTTGTTTTCCCTGTTTAAGCACACAGTTCATTTCAGCAATCAATTATCTGAGCAGCAGAATCACCAGATAATTATCGAGGCGTGGAAAAGTGCTTAAATGCGCACTACTGTGGCTGAAGCCGAACCTCCTGAAAACAGACGGACCCTGAGGCTAAGGGGGGGCTCCTCCCTCGGCATCTCCGTGGCCCCTGTGTGCGTTTCACTCTGCATCATTCCTCACACACAACTGGGATTTTCAGACACGGGCCTCCTGCTGATACCCTGAAAGCTGTGCACCTTGGGTGTGACTGTAATAGGCTTGTCAATGGGGATTAATGTCAGTGGTTCCATTCGAAAGTTCACCCAACATAAAGAGAGTGACTGGGTCATTTGAAACAAAATGCCTTGTGACTTCATGTTAGTCTTTCAATCACCGTTATCGCTCACGAGCCAAACCGTAAGCGAAGAGCAACACCGGGAGGAACCCAGGAAAGGCGTCAACCAAAACATTTGGTCCTCACCGTTTTTCTATAGCAATTCACACTTCAGACCCTTGAATACATGATTGGCCAAAAGTGCCGCTTAGATGCAGAAGCATAAACCCACAGCTGCACTTCAGGTCTGAGTACCAGCTGGATCGAATCTTGTGTGTGATGGAGAAGCACCTCTTCACGGTCAGGCATCTCATTGAAAATAAATAAATAAATCAAATAAATACAAAATCCATTAGCTACTATGCCACCTGTACCACAAATACAGACTTTTTCAAACACACACACACACAAAAACTATTTAAAATGTACACACCAACTGAAATCCAGCTTCTAAAAGTACCCTGCATGCAGAGGGAAAAACAGCTACGCATACAGGGTAATTGGTATTGGAATGTGCTGAGTGCTCATGGGTGTTGACGTGTACTGGGCAAAGCCAGGAGTGGCGAGGTTGATGGGGGCCTCTGCGAGAGAGGCCAGACGTCCCCTGGAACAGGCCCAGCCAGTGTCCAGATGTCCCCTGGAGCAGGCCCAGCCAGTGTCCAGATGTCCCCTGGAGCAGGCCCAGCAAGTGTCCAGATGCCCCCGGGAGCAGGCCCAGCAAGTGTCCAGACGCCCCCTGGAGCAGGCCCAGCCAGTGTCCAGACGCCCCCTGGAGCAGGCCCAGCCAGTGTCCAGACGTCCCCTGGAGCAGGCCCAGCCAGTGTCCAGACGTCCCCTGGAGCAGGCCCAGCCAGTGTCCAGACATCCCCTGGAGCAGGCCCAGCCAGTGTCCAGGCGTCCCCTGGAGCAGGCCCAGCCAGTGCCCCGCCCAGCAGCTGATCCACCCTAATATTGTAATATTCTAAGCTGCTCCATCATCAAGATCAGGTTCAGCTCACTGAACCAGGTCAGCAACGTGTGAGGCAGTGGACATGCACTGAGATGACGTTCGGTCAGGAAATAGTCCACTTGTCTACGTTTTTTAGATGGAATTCAGTTTGTACTTCATTTGTTTCTTAATGGTATTTTAAACAAATAACAGTCAACCAAACATCTACCCAAGTACAAACAAGACTCATAAGTCACTAATTGGATAACTATGTCCATTCTTAGACCACTGGACAAATGGCCTCAGAGATCTCTGAATGTCAGGAACGCAAAAACCTGTTATATTCTTGATGTTTTACTTGCTTTCTGCATAGCAGTAGGCGCTCAGTCATTTGGATAGACTTGTAGTCACTGATCTTGGATCAGCTCTGATTATCTGCACGTAGTACACACCAGCGTGATTCTATTTAAGCCTTTTTTACGCTGAAATTCCCGGAGCAACGGTGGGCAGATGTAATCAAGTAAGCAATCAATATAATCATTAGAACACCAAGGAATAATGCACACAAGCTAAAAAATGCTCCAGCTCAGTGTGTGTGTGTGTGTGGTTGTGTGTGCATGTGTGTCTGAAAGAGAGAACGTGTGGGAGCTCACAACATATTTTACCTTTATAAGGAGTTCTCTCCCCTTCTGTCTTGCAGTAAAAATAACTGAAATCCTCCATCCCTGGACACAAACTGCAGGAGACGGCCTCGGTCTGAGTGCACGCCACCATCTGCTCACAGGTTCTGAAACTTTAATATGACCCGGCCTCGCCGTGAGAGGGTAATCGCCAGCTGAGACGGGTTCAAGAAGAGGGATTTAAGGAGAGAGAGATCGAAGTGCTCCCCAGATGGCAGATAACAGCTATACATTATAGACGCCTCTTGGGCTGGCGTGGTGTAATGAGGGGACATGGTAGTGAAGGAGAGAAGGATGCTGTGCTATCCGAGAAGCCATCCAGGACCTTCTCCAACAATAAACCGCATCCCTTGCCTGCCCTCCCCATTGCCAAACACAGCATATTGTACATTTAATTACAGTGGTCGTGATGTAAGGAGACCAGGGAGCTGACAAGCCTCGGAGGGCGGAGCAAATCCCTATGATGCACTAGACCCCATCCAATGAGCATAAAGAACCCCATGGACACGCCCAAGAGTGAAACACGGCATATTAGCATTCAGCATCGCGATCGTCCGAGGTGAGGGAATAAGAGAAAGCTTTGCTCCATCTCCACCCTACGCCTTGCTTCACCCACAACCACCCACCCACACACGTACACACACTCACACACACACACCCCACCTCACATGCACAGCCGTGCTCCGTGCTGCTGGAAATACTAACACAGGGGATTTGAGAAACGCATTAAGACCAGTGGAGACTTAAATGGAAAAGGACTGGAGCTTTTCTCATTTTTGCCCACTGACAGACACCTGAGAGCAGCAAGAAGAGTGAGAATGACAGACAACAAGCCTCTGGTTCATCGCCAATGCAAGCAGGACACCGATCTATTGGTCAATAAATCACACAGAACAGAGGAATTAAGATCTGCCACTCAGCTGCTCTGGTCGTCACCGTTACTTCACTGCCTGTCTGTGTCTCTCACACCCACACAGCTTTGTAGTGCTCTAGATTGAACTGTTTTTCCGAAGCCCACATCCCTGTGTTCACCCCTCCCAAACTACACGAGAACTGTGTTCTCCATAAAATTCGCCTGCATTAGGCTCAATCATCTCTTCAGCCTTCTGCGGCTCTAGCTGCACAATAATGCTAATGCTAATGGTCCGTGCTGACAGCAGCGATTCCCCAGCCGGCTCGGGGAGGATCTCCGACGGGTCCACAGGTGTCCACCATCGCTGCCCGGCCCTGGCACGGCTCCGGCTCCCACGCCGGACCGCCGACGGCCGCCCGGACATGGAGTGGCCTGCGCAACCAGCAGGGGGCGCCGTGACAGCTTGGCAGACGTTGGTGTGTGAAGTCTCGTCCCTTCACACACGCCGCCGGGGACGCTTACGATCGGGTGGCGCACGATTCCGAGGGGCGAGTACCGACCCCATCTGAACCCGAGAGATTGACTGCTCCACTTACATGAAGACAGCGAACCAGGCCAAGCCCACAGAGTAAAACCAGGTGAAAGTAATGGGAGGTCCCAAAGAACAAAATACAATACCTCCCCCTCTCTGGCATCCACACACCACACCGGAGCACAGCTGTCAGTGATCCTAAAACCCTCCGCTATCTCTTAATACAACTGTTCTCTACTTCTCATCCCTGTTGGATGGGATAAACTGGTTCTTAGCAATTGTGACATCCTTTTTTTGCACAACAAAACACACACTGTGCAGTAGAAATAGGTCGGCCCATCACACACACACACACACACACACACACAAACACACACACACAGACAGACAGGATGGACCCGGTGGACGTTGCCATGACGAGCCCAGGCTCAGCTCAGATTTGAATTCAGTAAACAACCTGACCAAGTTGCAGTATCTCCAGCGGCGCAGTGTGGAGGAACAGCCAAGTCCCTCATGAAGAAGAGCCTGGGATGGTGAATATCTGCACAGGAAGAGCCTTTTGCTGAGGCTCAGCACAGTAGTGCAAGTACTGAGGAGACGCAATGTTTTAAAGTTTGAGGGCACAATGCAGGGTACTATGATATAACCCCCCACCCCCCATGTGGGGCTGCTTGCATCCTAGTCCAACTGTCAGACTAAACAGAGTTACTAAGGATCACTACGAACCAAGCAAGCAAAAACACCCCAGTCTGCAGTATCTGATCGCTCCAGCTCAGCTCCTCCTGCGTCTAAACCATCTCTAACAAACCACCCAAAATAAGCTGCAGTGTGCAGGCAGGGTTGTCTGAACACTGCACGCCGTCTCTCAGCAGGGTGGCCACTTTCCTCCTCACTGAATCACTTCCCCCATCAACATTTTTACCACTGCTTCCATGAAGATGTTATGTGCACTCATGAAAGACAAAAATAAAATTCTTCACAATAGTCATTATGAACAAGCTGTAATGAAGAACGCGTCCTCTCTCGCAGAGCCAGCTAGGGCAGCACTCGAACATAAAGTTTATTTGTGCTGTGTTCACACCCACGTCCATTTCTGAGTGTTGGACTTAGTCATAATCCTGCAATATGCCAAAGACTATTTTCTGTCTCGTGAAAATAGGCACAGAACAGGTTACACAGAATAATGTTTTCTGAGTCTGTGTCTACCTGTATTACACTGATAGCACACTGTCTACGTTCAGCACACTGCCAGATACAGGATTTGTTGCACTGGATTAACTGTCAAATGGCACAAATTGTATGCACATATGTGAGGGGGAGAATTTAAGTTCGCGCCAAGCTGAACTTCAGCAAAAAACAGCGTTTTTGGAAAACTGTGTTTTTGTATAAATCATAACTAGTACGCACTGCTGTGTTTATCGTCACAGTTTTGGCAACGTTTCTGATAACGCACGCTTCATTGGCGGACAGCCGTTAACACCACGACAGAGAGAAGCGGCGATGAAGCATCTTTTAACGCGCTCTATAGGCGCGTGCGGACAGCGCATGGCACTCTTTACCGGGCAGGTCCGAGAAGAGCAGGATGCACTCGTTGAAGCCGTTGGCCAGGAGCCTGTCCCGCAGCTGTTGCAGAATGGCCACCCCGATGCAGAAAGGGAAAGAGGAGTTACCCAACAGGAGCGTATCCCACAGGTGGAAGATCTTGTGCAGCGGAAACACATCTGCGGGAAAAGCGCGCGCAGACCAAACGGAAGGTTAGAATTTTGCCTCAAAACATGAGCTAAGCACGTGAACACATATATACACAGCGCTGATTTAACATCCCGATCACAAAATGCAAACGAGCCGCATTTTACTACAGTGCAGCTGCCACAGTGTTAGTCGAAAAAGGTTTAGACGCTTTGGCTCGCCGGAGGCCGTTGTTTTAAAAGGAAAACGACTCCGGACAATTTTGTGTGCGCGTGCGATTATTACTAACTAAATGTCACGACTTTAAAAGTATGGGTTCCCTAAAGGGGACGGGGTGCCAAAGACAAATAAATAAATGAATACCGACTGCATATCATTTTAATCAGCTACTTAAGTAACAAACAGAAGAGTCTCGGCAGTATGGCGGCCCACGCAGAGTATGAGTAGAGTTCAAAGGAGCGCGTTATTATACCCCGTCGGCCCCGGGAAGGAGAATGATAAGTCTGCGACGCACTTCCATTTTCCTGACACAACGAAACGCGAAATAAGTGCCGTTATGCATTTTCAAGGAGACGTCAAATAGAGTCTGATCACGGAACCAAATCGGAAAAGATGAGCCGACATTTTTCTCACTGAATGAATCATCTGGAAATCCAAGTAGATTTTTTCTTTACTAGATAATCATGGTGAAAATTGCGGTTTAACCATTTTCAGCATAATGGAACCTTGCCTATGTCGCACGAAACAATGTGCTATTATGAACCATTAGCGACGATTGTTTTGGAAATACAGTCTAAGGACATTTTATTACTGGGATGCAGTTTGCAAGAGACAAGATTTGAACATTGATATCCTTCTTTAATCAAATCTGTCTTATACATCATCAAATGTATGTAGCAGGGGGCACCTTTGGATAGACATTGTGCAGTTTATGTAACATCGACGTTTCGGCAGACTGCAGACCATTCTACCATGTTATTGTTATTATATCCTACCATTTTATTTATTAATGTTATAAGATTCTTTAAAAAATCTATTAAAAAAAGAACCCAAGACCTAATATTGGCTCTCTGGCAGCAAGTGTCATGCAGATATGAATACATAAGTTTACTTACGAGTGAACATAGTTAGGAACCAAGGGATTGCATACAGCTGTGGAAAGAGAGGAAGGATTCAATTAAATGTAGAAGTGCTTTTATAGATTTTTTTCCCCCCATATAACATTAAAAGCTATGAAAATTAAAAAATGCCGAGTCATGTAGCTAGCTGCATGTAGCAGGGGGAAAAATGGGCTTTTAAAGGGTTCATCAGTTCAAGTGGCAAAGGCAGATGCTGAGGACCAGGCACAACAGCACTGTAATGGTGGGCTACAGAGTTAAGGACCTTTTGCCTGGTGCCAATGTATCCTCAAGGCAGGTTTTTAATTCTGCGTTTCTCTATACAAAATGACCCTCCCAGGCCTTAATCCAGTGTAACAGTTGCCAGAATGGAGCAAAGTGTCTTCAGAAGCCCTACTGTGCATAAATAAAGGACAACAAAATAACACTTTCCAGAGGCAGTTCAGGAAGTCTCCTCCCTTTCTTCAGCCTCCTTCCTAACACCAGAGCTGCTCTGGCTGTTATGGATGGGGGAGGGGGTTCAGGACTGGAAACCAGCCCACTGGTTAATTGGTTGGCAGAGAAGAATGGCCTTTCCTCTCAGCTAGGCTGTAAGTGACTGAAGTTTCTGAGAGTGTGTGGGGCCTGGGAACAACGTCCTCCCCCTGATGGGATTGGCCCATGCTTGAATGCCAGCTTCATATTACGATCTTAATTGTTGGCACCAGTCGAAGGAGGGCCACGCCGATACCCGCGTTGGCACTCAGCTGCTGGAGTCGGCCGCTGCGGGATTCTCAGAGCACTGGAGAGGCAGGGAGAAGGCTGGGGACTGGGAATCGCACTGACACCAAAGGTGTGCTAAAATTCTCCAAATCCTGCAAGCTTTCTAGGAGACTCTCCAGAGTCTCAGCCTTCTACAATACACTTTCAGTAATGAGAAGTTTACGTTTTTGGATTTAAGACAAAAATACACTTTCAGTTAACTTTGGCCGCAACTCTGGCCAGTGTTACAGAGACTACAAAAATATTGTTGAGCTCACAAGGAATACTGGGATTTACACAAGCACAAAGAGCAGTTTGTGAAACTTTCAACATCAGTCAATATGTACTCAATCCCTTATAAACAGCCTAATGAAACAACGACTCAACACAATATCAACTGTTATCCATCCAGACTGCATAAATAAAGCTTCAAAGCCTTTGGAAAGACTTTTGAAACTCACTATATCTGACACACTGTTGAAAGATGAGGGACTGTACCAGAGCAACACAAATGTCTCCCATGTGACATGATCTTGGAGTGAGAAGATAAGCGAACTGAAGTCCACACCAGATCCACTGGCATCATTGCTCAAAGAGCACACCACCAAAACAGCCAAACCTAAAAGAACATTACCACCACCCGCACAGTTAAGGTTTTCCTTCCCAGCTTCATTGTGCCAGGGACAATGGCAGCTGCTCGGGACTTGAAAAGACCATCAGATGTCCTGCTTCAGCCAATGAGTCATTGTTGGTTTCTACTATTTCATCTTTTATTAGGGCTTTCACAAAGCTCCATGGGTTTGATTGAATCTGGATGAGGCTGGAAGGTCATGGATGCTTGGGGGTTTTTTTTCCCTGTGCCAGGGGCTAGGGGAATAGAGGAATCACCAGGCCTCCTGTACCCTCAGGACGGACCGCGGAGGTGACGTATCCATCAGCGAGGCATAGACCAAGCTGCCAACGTCTCACAGGCGTTAACCTTGGAAAGGCTTGGAAGAAATGGCAAGGACAAAATGAGAGAGAGCGACCAAGCAAAAGAGAGAGACAGAGAGAAAGATTGAACGAGTGAGAAAAAGAGACAGAGAGATACAAAGCGAGAGGTAGAGAGAGCAGTACAGTGAACAAGAAAGACGCCAAGCTCACGGGGGAGCCCCAGAATGAGATGAGTTGTCATTACAGCGGAAATGAATTACCAGCTTCTGAGTGTGTCTGTGTGTGTGTGTGGAGGGGGGGGGGGGTGTTTGCTGAGAAAAAACTTGGCAGTCGCTGAAATCTCAGGGTCAGCTGTGTGTGAGAGTAGCATTACTGACAAGGACCTGGGCATGACTGATATCTGCTACGCAGAGGAATGCACAGCTCATCTAATTCACTGTTGCGTGAAGGGGAATGCTTTCCAGGGTAACAGCTATCCGTTTACTGCAACAAATTATTATTATTATCTTTTTAAGTCGCCGGGCTATCTAACTTCTTGAGCCATCAACCCTTTTTCAGCTTTCTGCAAGGTCCTGAAATCTCCTAACTTTTCTTTTTGTGCTGTTGTGTCGTTTTGCTGTTTGCCTCTTGCGTGGTTGAACTCAAAAGCACTGAAACATTGAGGAAAGGGGAGGCCACTCACATCTGGGATGAAGCCAATCTCATTGAGGTGGTTGCTTAACTCGGGGTCATGGAAGGCTATCATCTGAGAGAAGACAGTCAGGTACTCTGAAACACAGACACACCCCGAGAGCTGTGTCAGAGGTCCACTGAACTCAGCATTTCGTGTACCGTTACATACCTTAAAGACCCGCGTGAACATAACATGTATGTAAAAGACGGGTAGAGGAGAAAACACTTCACTAAAGGAGGCTGTTTAGAAGGACACACCTATAGAAGCCTTTCACGACAGCTGACTTAAACATACATAAACATGTATAAATGCTATATTCCACCAAGCGTAAGCCATCATACAAGCTGCTTTGTCAAGTTAACATAACTATGTCAAGTAACATTAGGGTGCATCATAGCACTTTTGTTCAGTTTCACCAAAAGTCGCTTGACAAGCTGCGTCATACCATCAGCATTGTCACCCCGACACGTCAGATAAGTGCTGAGCCGCAAAGTCTGTCAGCCGCGTCACTTCACCCCGCAAAGTGTCATGACACATCTGCAGTGTCATAGTAAATCAGTCACTTGACACAGTTATGTCAACTTGACATCAAAGTTGACAAAAGCAGCTTTTGACAGCTTACATTTGGAATACACATTTATAAGTGTACGTTTAAGTCAGGTGTCAGGAAGGACCTGTGTAGGGGTCATGTAGCTAAACTGTGCCCTTTAGTAAAGTGGTACTGAAATGGGCAACTGAAAACGTTTTCTAGACATCAACCTGTTCTGGACATCAAGTCAGACAGCTGAGGGAATATACAAGGCCACTGGTCCTACAGACCTTAACTCACCAAACAGTAGGCCAAACCCTTCAAAACAGACGCGATGGCAAAAGAGAAACTGGCATGTGATGTGGCGGCAAAAAGGGCTCGGGGCAGATCCTTCTGAAGTACAACAGGTAAGTGCGTTTTTGTATGCAGAGGTGAAAGACGTACCTTGTATGACATGCGAGTTGTCCTTCAAAAAGAAGTCGTAAAGGTATTTGGGGATGAAGGCAGACATGCAAGCATACGCCAGAGCTATGATAGGAAGCATGAGTATCGATAATTAATATCCAAACCAATCTGAACATTCAACTCCATTTGAGATTATTCATCAAGAAAGCATTCAGGAGCTAAACTGTCCATTCAAAACCAGGTGCTTTCATTTGAAAGAGCTGCAAGTCCATTTTTACCCTCGTTATTGAAGTTCAGGTACAGGAAAGGCGCACAGAGTGAATCCAATCCTAGAGTAAAGCAGGACAGACATCCACATTTTAGGTCAGATTTTGTTAACAAAACACCAATTATAAGCATTGGATGGTTCGTAAATGAGAACCTTTGCCTCAGTACTTCTTTCAGAGATCCATCAGCAGTTCCTTCACTATTATTGTGAAGTTTGAGAGCCACCTAGTGGCGAAACATTGCACTGCATGTGCAATAACCACTAGCTGACTCACCCTGCCAGTAGACCAGGTCTGGATGTGACACCACCCAGGCCTTCAGGACCCTGCGGAACTTTACGTGCCCCTGGGGCGAGGACAAGAGCTCGTCATACTGGTGACATCGTGGGATATCCACTTCAATCTGGCAGCAAACGTACAGGGGGGGGGGGGGCAGAACACGGACGTTTGATGTTCAGGCGAGCAGAGGGTGATGCTCACATCCCTTCCAATTTCAAACTCTGCTCATGGACATTGACGTTTCTTAACCCTACAGCATCAGGCAGATATTCAACATCTAGCCGTGTTTAGAGAGAAGACTACAAAAAGAATTCAAGAGCGTAATGCGTAACATTCAGTCGCAAATAACCTTCAGTCAATCTTGTTGTTGTTGCTGGTTGTTTTCTGCAGCCACAACAACAAAAATAACAACAACAACAACGTAAACAGCAGCAACAAGGCAATACCTGTCGGTCTGTGGGGATCGGAGTGTCTTTATCAATGGCATCATACTTCGCTTGTATGTCCCCCTACAAGCATAAAACCTTTTTTAAATACATTTTTTTCTTCATCAACTTTTTCAAGTAATGAATAATTAAAGCAGACATTTAAATACAATCATGAAACCCAAACAAGTAAAGAAAAACGAACAAAGAAAACTGCACTTCGAAAACAGAGCAGAATAGAATAAAACAGAATCGACTCACACAGGAGCCGATGTAACTGCATAGTAAGAAACAGTTTAGGTGCTACATGCACAGAGATTCATGTTAACATCTCCCGTAGGCTGTGTATGCTTCATTAACCTCACACAAACATCCCAAAACTCTCACTGGTTTCCACATTAACTCGCATCCAACCTGACCCTCAGCCGGTTCAACAACCGGGCGTACTGGTGATTCTAATCAATACTGATCAATATTCTTTTAACGATGATGTATGACGCCTTGCTAGCATGAGTGCTTCACACTTTGATCATCAACCATGCTATCGGCCCTGATTGGTGTACAGAGGAAGCCATGTGCTGGAGGGGAAAACCAGTCCTGCACCTCTGCAAAACATGGTGGCTGTTCACACCTTTCAATCTGGCAATGCATCATAGAAATAAACAAAGACAAAAAAATCAATAATCTCCAAATTACTGCCAAAAATATATTGGCCACTGAGAGCACTGGAGACCTGTTTTTAATTAGTTAATTTGTCAAACACACTCAAAGGGAAATTGAGTTCCAACTCCAGTTTCCTTTAAGACCCAATCAAGTATAGCAAAAACTGTAAACTCACAGCATGCTAACAGAATGAACAGTCCCTGAGCCCTGATTCAGGCATCGCTGGAGACAGGAACACGGCAGTGTTGATACTGCCATGGTGGCTCAAGTCCTGAGCAACAGCAAAGGATCAAGTAGCCAGGGGACACAGACAGCTAGAGAAGTCCAGCTCCCGTTGTAATAAGTAAACGACCATTATCATCAACTGTTCTAATTCCAATGAGTGCTCCTTGAAGATGTAGGCAGTTTATAAATAACTATAAGCACTTTACAAATAACTATGAACTGGAAACCTTTTTATCAATTCGAATGCTGGTGCTGCTGTCGTTAAATCGAGCGCTGGTGCTGGATCTCAGAGAGGAGCTTCATACGCACCTCGACTTCCAGCAGGGCCGCCCAAGCCAGCCCTCGGAGAAGGGGAGGAATGTCCAGTCTGGCTTCTTTCCACACCTGGTTCTTTTTGTATGGATATGCCTGTAGCACAGGGGAGAGTCATGAGGCCTACAGCAGGTCTCATTGAGGGAGACTCACCCCATCTAAGCACACAGAGTTGGAGCAACTCCCCACAAATCGCTGCCCTAAATCCATGAAGCCGACAGGCAGTGCAGATTCCTTAAGGTTCTTGTGGAGTTAAACCAGATGAACGAGGTGCCGAAGCTGCCAGGGAGCGTTGCATCGGTCTCAGATTTGCGCGGCTCGTACCTTAAGCAGCCTGTCAAAAAGGACGATGCGCGTGAGCTGGTACTCGGTGTCCCTCTCGCGGATGATGAGGGGCAGGCTGGTGGCGGTGGACAAGTCACTGCTGCTGTTGGACTGGGGCAGACCGCAGTGCCTGGGGAACACACAGGGCACACAGGGCACTGCTCCGTCACGGGCACTCCACTCTCCCAGCACACACCAAGATCGCTCCGATCATGCGCTTTAAGGAAGGGCAGCATCCCAGTGTCTCTTACTTGTCCTCCAGAAGAGGGTAGTAGGCGTCTCCTGCCACGTCCTTCAGCCTCTGAGATACGGATGGAGGTAACGGTTCAGTGCGTATATGAAATGGTGCCAAATTATTTGATAGAAATATGCAAAAAGAGACAGTGCACATGTGCGCGCGCACACACACACACACACACACACACACATGCAAAAGGTAGTCCCTTTCACTCACGTTTTTGAGTTGACACAAGGAGAGTGTGACGGTGGTGTCATCCAGGAGGAAGCTTCGGTCTCTGCTTTGGCCAAAAGACTCTCCATCTTCTAAAATGAAACTGGAGAGAGAAGGAGGGGCTGTTCAATCAGAGGGAAACTCTCAGCTGTGAAGTCAGGAAACATCCATCATACCCATCTACGTTCACATCAGCACCAATGCTGACGAAAGACGAGTGCTCATCATGCACTTGCTAACTATCTCAAATCTATTTCCTTTCGCAGAGCCGAGGTTCTTAATGCATTCCCTGGGGATGCCCCGGAACAGACAGCATGGTTAGCAGAAGTCAAAGATTCAGTTCTCTCAAGGATGTTTCAGGAAATTGATTCTGCCAGTTAAGCGTTGAGAAGGCTTCCGATCTTCATGGTCCCGTCCCTGCTGACGGTGTAATTGAGTCCCGTAACAGCAGCTGTGTAGCTCTGATCCTGCTCAGCAGTGTAGACGGCACCCAGCCAGACCGCACGAGAAGAGGGTGTTTGCGCACGTGCACACGTGAGCGTTTGTGCGTGTTCAGTACAAGACCAGAAGAATAGCCGTGTGTGATGTGTGACATGATTCGCATCCTGACAAGGTGCCTGTTGTGTGTGCACATACTTGGGCAAAGTGCACACTGGCGGCTTAGACTGGATGATGCCTTTGTTGGTCAGTTCTTTCTCCAAGTCTCCTCCTGCCAGACACCACAGGTGGTACACTTCATCCACAGCTCTCTCAGACAGGTAGTCCTCCCCCTCAACTACACAGCAGAGGGAAAGGACAGTCACTCAGTCCATCTCCAGGTTAACTGGGTACTCGTTATTAAATTGAAAGAACAGCCGTCTTTGTGTATGCTGAACAAATATTTTTACAATTGTTTAAACAACTAGAATTCAATGTATGTACTATTATACCAGAATAAACATACAATATCATTCAGTGCATATACAACAACGGTCTAAAAAGTGAACACAAATACATAAGAGATAACACGTCTTTGTTTTTTTTAAAGAATGCTGTCAAAGACTGCTGCAGTGCTGTGTGCCAGACCTTTGCAGAGTTCGTCGATGTCCTCGGGCAGATCCAGATGAGCACAGCGTGGTGAGGAAGAGAACAGACCCACCGGGCTCTGATAGGCTGTGCAGAGGGAAGCCACGGCCTCAAACACGGGCTCCTGCAGGAGTTCTGCTGGGGTGGGCCTGAGACACACGTCAACACCAGCATGCTTTACTGCTCTGCTCCATGCTTTTTAAAGCCTTCCAACATGGCTGCTTTGCCTTTGATCAGTGTACATATTATAAATATTAAGGAATGGACCACATTCCTTACACTCTGTTGAAAGTTTTCAAGAGATCTGCTTACATTCATCTCTATATCAATAACTCCTCATCTTCGACACATGTACCTACCGATCCTAAAGAAGACCACACTCAACAGCTCCGATATAAGCAACTAGAGACCAGGATCACTTCTCACTTTCCTCTCAAAAGTTCTTGAATGAGCAGTCTATGGTGCATTATCTCTTTTTCTCACCCAGAACCAGCTCTATGATCCCATCAGTATAGCTACAAACAGGCACATTCAACAGAAATGGCCTTGATAGCAGTGAGACAGGAATCTGTCATGATTCTCCTGGATCTTTCGGCAGCCTTTGACACAGTAAACCACTACATCCTCCTCTCTGTTCTCTCTAGCCTCGGCATGACTGGCTCTGCATGGAAATGGTTCCAGTCCTACCTGGAGGGTCAGTCCTATCAGGTAACATGGAGAGGATCCACATCCAATCCATGTAGACTCTCCACCAGTGTCCCTCAGGGCTCAGTGCTAGGCCCTCTTCTCTTCTCGTGTCTTTGAATACTCACTCCTTTGGTGATATAATACCTTCTCATGGTTTCTCCTACCACTGCTAGGCTACCCAACAAATTCTTTCATTCCCACCTTCTGACAGTCAGGTTTCCAGATGTATTTCAGCCTGCTTGACGGACTGAAATACATGGATGACAGCCCACCGCTCAATCCCAACAAAACTTAGCTTCTATACATCCCAAGAATTCCCAATTCTCACCAAGACCTCACCTTTTCTTTTGAGAATTTCCTGGTATTGCCATCTGAAACTACTCGTAGCCTGGGCATAACTCTGGACAAACAGTTGTCATTCACAACTCCTGTATGAAACCTGACCCACTCCTGCAGATTTCTCCTTAGTAACACATGAAGGATTTCGCCCTTTCCTTCACAGGAAGCCACCCAGGTGCTTTTGTAGCCTCTTGTCATCTCAAAGCTGCAACTCTCTACTTGCTGGTCTTCCTCTACAACATGTACAGAACACAGCAGAGGGACTGGTCTTCAATCGTCTGAAGTTCACGTCACTCCACTGCTGTGTTTTCTTCACTGGCTTCCAGTAGCTGTCAGGACCAGATTTAAAACCATGATGCTCGCCTACAAAGCCAAAAACGGACCAGCCCCTTCCTACATGATGATGCTTTGATCATGCCTGATCTATACCTCGTGTACTTCGAAGTACAGCTCAGCTTGAAACACCATGGCTCGAGAACAGACAAGCCTGAAACGGACAAGCTTCGAGACTTTTCTCTCTCCTGGCTCCCAGATGGTGGAACGAACTTATATTGGTGTTTCCAGATTGCAGTCCTTTGCATTCTTCAAACTATTTGTAGATTATTTAAATGACCATTGGTCATGCATCAATGAAATGTGATACTAGTGTTGAGTAACTGAAACTCTAACAGAGTTTATGCTTATTTTTCACTTCTTCTAGGGACAGCACTGAGTTATATTTTAGCTGTGTTCAAAGGTGGTGTAGTTCTTGCACTCTAATCTAATGGACTGGCTTGAATACATTCCATGAGAAGACGACAAAGAACTTTTGTAAGTTGCTCTGGATAAGAATGTCTTTTAAATGGCAAAAATTTTAATTTAAAAGATTTAATATGATGAATAGTTAATATATAATAATGTACTTTTTTAAATACCTCCATCTAGATCACGACCAAAGTCAAACCATTTTTGGAGTGTTACCTTTTTGAAGGCAGAAAGGTCAAGCATCTTCTCAGTAAGTTCAACAGACTGTCCGGTAGCTCCTGATAAAGGCATGTGCATTGTATTAGCAGACCCAAAGGCCCAAACAGCATAATAATGAGACTATAAAAGTATGGTATAGAGAACACCCGAGCAAATAATCTGGGGTGGAGTCCCGCAGTGCGTCGCCATGGGGATCTCACCTTGACGACTTCTAAGCAACCATGCTCTTCAGCGAGGACTGTGACTATGTCATCCATGCAGCCTACAGAACGAAACAAAATGATCATGCTGCAAGAGTTTCAAGGTTAACAAGGTTTTTTGTTTTTCTTTGGGGGGGGGGGGGGGGGGTAGAACTTGGAGATTACCTGAACA
>JAOXYF010000009.1:956551-969907 GCA_028565775.1 Sternarchorhynchus goeldii
ACAACTTGGAGAGTACCTGAACATCAGTGTGAAATAACGTCCATGATCTTACCTAAAGTGATGATGAACTTTAATCTTTCACTTATTTCAATATTCTGTAAAAGCTGTCTCCCCTGTTGATGACACAAATAACATTTAGTACAAAATACAGGTCTTAGGCCAGACAAGAAATGAGGAGCTACTTACATGCATGTAAAACACAGAGACCATCCTTTCTGTTCCTTAATTTCCAGTCAAAATGGCATTTACCATTTACCATTACCATTAAGTACTGCCGATTAATTTTTAACGTCAAAACAATTGCCAGAAAATACTTATTTAACAGAAAATTAAACATTTTCGTCAGTCCGTTGTGTCCACCCTGAAGAGGTCATTTCCAGGCTTCTAGTAAACAGTTCCAAGTTCAGTCTTAGAACTTGGGCTGCATCTCCTCCTCCTTCTCATGATGCAAGAAATTCTAAATACATTCAGTGAAGATGAGGTCTATGCTCTGTGGTGGCCAGTCCATGGTTCTCAGAACACTACCAGCTTCTTTTAAGTAGGTCTTCATCTTCTCAGGAATGTGTTTTGGTCATAATATTGCTGTAGGAGCCTTTCCTCACTCCCCCCTCCCCTTTTATCAGCATTCATGATGGCCTCAATTTAAAAAATAAAAGACTCCAAATGTTAAATGCTGTCATATTTTGATTTTGCCCTTACTTATGTACGCGGATTATCTTGTTTCTAATCTTCTCAGGAATATTCCCTTTTGTCATTTAAGATTAAAAAGGGGCAGGGTTGCAAGCCAGTTAAGACATGTTGGGGTAGTTGTGTGGGGTGAACATAAGGGTCTCTTTAAAAGAGAACAGCCTCACTGACACCTGCAGAAGAACACAGCTTTAACTCGCTAATATTACGATGAGATGGAAGAAAGAGAACGTGGCAGCAGGATGAAACAGGAGGCCCAGTGCTGAGAGACTGGATATCCTCAGAGTTATCTGGAATTTTCCCTTTAAAAAAGCTCCTGGCACTAATAAATGAATAATTTATGCTTAGTGGCTGACTGGAAATTAAATAAATGAAATGGTCTCTGTCTTCTAGGCAGTACTATATAGACATTTACAACATACATAAACATTAATAACTAAAACACTTTTTATTGTATTCATGCAGATACAACGGTTTTTTTTATATAATTTCCAGTAATGTTAATAGTATCTTTTGACATGGTTTAAAGAACACATGGTTTAGTTCCTACTCCTCCTCAGGGTTCAATATGCATTTTAGCATCATAACAACTTTAAACAGTGAAACACAGTTAAGAGCAGAATTTATACCCACCACAAAATGTGCAGTGTGGTGCCTTACTCCGAACAAAATGAAGTTGGACGAAGCTTGAAACAGTTTACCATGGCACCACTTTTTAAACAAATAAACACTGAACTCATAAATAACCTTAAACATCATTTTCTTAGTTGGGCCTTAGACGTTTCTACAGAACGGAATGTACCTGACGGGCACAGCATGTGATTAAAACCAAACCTCACCAAATACACTGAAGAAATCACACCAACAACAGCAGTGACATTCATCTCAACACGAGTGCGACTCTTGGAACCACGACCTGAGTCATGCAAAGCAAAGTGTGGGGGGAAAAAAGGCACGTACTGCACAGAGCTCAAAGAGCAGCACCCCCAGAGACCACACGTCAGCCTTGGGTCCAGAGGGCAGAGGGACGTCCCCGAGAGGGCACTCCGCCGCGCACCACAAGCCCTGCGCAATCACCTCTGGAGCCAGGTAGGAGGGACACCTACAGACACAAAAACAAGAACACAGCGACAGTCGTGGGAACGCAGCCAGAGAGACGGAAACCCTCACAGCTCAGGGGACGTCACGCCGGTCTGCTCGAGGGCGCTCGCCCCAGCCGGGAGGTTGAGCCGTCCAGCAAAAGGGATGCGAGTTGAATCGGATGTGTTATAGCAGGGAAACACTGTGTGGCCCATTCTAGGTAAGAGCTGGGCATCTATAGAACACAATTTGCAGAGAGCATCTATGCAATTAAATAAAACATCATACAACTTATGTAATGAAATACATTATCTAACATTTTATAAATTCTATAATCTATAAATAGATGGTGGACTTTAAGGGCTTCATGTATACTGAGAAGAGGGCAGGTATAAGTACAGCTGTGTGATGTTTTTTCTTCCGTTGACTTCACATAGAAGAAGCAACACAGAGCGGTACTGTAAGAATGAAAGTCATTCTATTGGGTATATACGGAGGAGGTGAATTTGCAGCGGACAGTGAGCGGTGTCTCACGGTGACTCCATGCGAATCGTTCTGTTCAGACCGTCCTGTAACTGTCCCCAGTGAGAGCCACCAAACCTTATCACTGCAGTCAGATAAGGTTATTACATTTTCTGGGCAGATGGGACTGGTACTGTGCAACAAGCAAACAGAAAAGGACATGCTGGCTTGGAGGAATCCATTCAGTGTCCATCCTCCCTCCCCTCCCTACCCCGAAAAAGTCAATCTCTAGCCGGATATTAGAAGGAGCGCCTCCAGGGAGGGGGAGGTGAAGGGGAGGGGGGGAGGTGAAGGGGAGGGGGGGAGGCTCAGCTGTCTGGGCACGTTATTTACGACTGCTTCAGAGAAAGCTTGCTTTGATATCCGAGACCTGGTTTTGATCAAAATGAAGATGGACCATGATGGCACACATCTCATATTAGATCCTCTCATTTCATTATGGGCTGTAGCCATTGATCTTCCCTTTCATGAAACGCTGACGTTTCAGATCAGAGCCGTGATGCGTCTTTTGTGGGATCCACGCGGAGTTTAAAGATTTCCTTGGGCTTTTTACATGATGAGAATCTGAAGAGTACGTTATCTGCATCAAGAAAGAACACTGTGTGCTTAAAGCTACGACTCGTACTGATGATAATTCCTCATGATCATGGAACTGGGCACGAATACACTAGGCTGAAGCCACTTACCCGACAGGAAAGTCCACATCTGCGCCGTGGTCAGTCATATGATAAAGCCCAAACTTGGCCAGTTTAACCTTTCCCTGTACACGGTATGAGGGACAAAAGCTTCAGATCACTGAAAACAGTAGGTACACCGCAAAAACAGCACACAACAGTGCACTAACACAGCTGGCCTCTCGTATAGTTACGTTTATTCATGTCAGTTACACGGTTAACGACTAGCTAGTAAAATCAGCTAAAATGCACATAATGCCAACTGATACGGTTTTCACTTATACAAATATTCTGTGCATCGTGTCAGGATGCAGCTCCAGTCTCTGATACTCCACAGCTCTGCATAGTTTAATGCTTTTTTTGTACACACCATTTCTTTCAGCAGGGGCTTGAAAATTGGTAGATGAACAGAATCAGGTGAGAGTCAAAAAAACTATTAACATGCATTGCTGTGTGCCTCCAGGATTGGAACTGGATTCAGACTGAAGGGCTGGATATGCCCTTGAATAATTTATATTAGTGACAAAAAATATAGATAATAGTAAATAATAACTTTGTAAAAATCTAGCACTTCTCTCCAGTGATTTAAGGCGGAGTCTACAGTACCTTACAGTCCAGGAGGACATTATGAGGACTAAGAGCTCGATGGACCAGGCCATGACTGTTCATAAACGCCAGTCCCTCCAAGACCTCGTAGGCAATCTGGAGCACTTTCTCTGAGCTGGAACACAGCAGTATATAAAGCAAGCTTTTATGTTCAACTGGAATCTTCTTTTTTAACATTTCAAATGATATCTAAAAAGCCTACCACAACTTTAGCACATTGACTTAGGACTCAGTGCTTTTCCCTTCCTTTCAAACTCAGTTTTAATGAATGTTTTCTCATGAAAACATTGTCCCCACCTGGCACTAAGCTTTCTGTGTCCTTGCTATATAAACCAATTGCAGGTTTATTTTTATTAATTGTTATTATTCATGTGAATCAACTCATAGAACTGAATTGTAAATCACTCACTCACTCACTCACTCTTATCAAGCAGTAAATTCTCCACTAGGCAGCACTACTGAGGGACACGTATAACACGGTACTGTGCCACAGTGCTGAATTGCATCAGTGATGGCGTGTTCTTGTTCGTTTAATAAATCAAAAGGAACTCACTAACACCGGTCCTATCAGTGTTCACATAAATGAAAACCCAGCAAGTGGAGTCCAAGGACTTGGCAGGGTTAAAAAATAAACAGGACTGGAGGTTTCCAGGAAGTCACTCTGCATGCACACTCGTACTGTTAATGTCTGTCCCTTCCTGTGTGTTCACAGCCTGATCTACACAAAAACCTGAAAGAAACGAAGAATCTGTGGAAGGCAATACATACAGTACACACTTAAATATTAACTGCCAAGGACCGTATCGCGTTATGGGTCAGACTGTGCATCGCACGTGTTCACAATTCAAACTTGTGCTATATTTCAGAAAAACTTTTCTTCTTCACCCCAAATAACTTTTAAAATATTCAGTAGCGAGTGAAATCAAATTTGAGTCGTTTTATTATAGCAAATTATTGGATGCACTCATAATAGAGTGCATTTACTTTAAATTAAGCAGTTTGGACTTGGTGGTAAATTGGCATATTTGAGGCTGTAATCTGTGGTTCTGTTTCGCCAGTAGATGGCAAGAACACAGCACATCTGTGCTTAGGTCTCTAATTAAAAAAACAAGAACACAGCACATCTGTGCTTAGGTCTCTAATTAAAAAAACAAGGGTCAGCTTACGTTGAAGAATATGGTGCTTATTAAAATGAGCAAAAGAATGTGTAGACCCTTGCATTGATCTTATCTGACCAAATATTTAAATGAATATGTAGATTAAGAATCCTGCATTGATCTTACCTGACCAAATATTTAAATGAATATGTAGATTAAGAAACCTGCATTGATCTTACCTGACCAAATATTTAAATGAATATGTAGATTAAGAATCCTGCATTGATCTTACCTGACCAAATATTTAAATGAATATGTAGATTAAGAAACCTGCATTGATCTTACCTGACCAAATATTTAAATGTATATGTAGATTAAGAAACCTGCATTGATCTTACCTGACCAAATATTTAAATGAATATGTAGATTAAGACCTGCATTGGTCTTACCTGACCAAATATTTAAATTAATATGTAGATTAAGACCTGCATTGGTCTTACCTGACCAAATATTTAAATTAATATGTAGATTAAGACCTGCATTGGTCTTACCTGACTGGCTGGTGCAGCTTGATGAGGTCTTTGATGCTTTTTTCATAATGCTCAGCAACTACAACTAGCCGTTCTGCAAGCCAAACAATGCACACGTGTTACGGAGGGCCAGCAATTCACTAAACAGCCAGACTCGAAATCACAAGGTTTTAGACCCCACTCCCCAAACTTTACTGGCATCAACTTTGGGCGTCAGAGATTGCGATGCGATTATCTCAGGTCAGATGGTGTGGAACAGTTCCTATAGTCTGACAACAGAAGACTCTTGCTGTGCAGCTTGGTAAATGAAGGCTCTAAAATGGCTAATCTTTTGCAGGTTTTGTGTCTACAGGCATAGAAATCTTGTTAAAAACAAACAAACAAACAAAAAAACCAAACAACTATTTTTAACTTAGTGACATAGTTTTGTCAGTTTTAACCAAGTGTGCAGAACATATTCATAACTCAGTTAGGGTAATACAAATGCAGTAGTCCCAGAAGACAACAGGCTACGGCACAGTCCTGCATTCCTCTGGGCTTAAATGGTGTGTGCCATTCGTTAAGACATTTAAACTCAGATAAGTGGGTAGAAGCAACCCGAGCAAAATCCATCTGCTCTGGCTCTTCGTTAGGGTCGATCCAAAACCCAGCAACGGCTAGAACAGACACACATATGTAAAGATTTAGAGTAGCCCAGCTCAGCAAGAACTCTCTATTTATTTCATCTGTATTTTAAAAGGGCAATACCTTAGTAGCTGTAATATTTCCCAGTAAATAAAAATCTTCCTTTCACTCCCTGTCCATCACATGACACATCAACACTCGATGATGTGTTTAAACAGGCCTACTATTAGGTACACTCCACTTTAAATATAATGCAGGTTTCCCTCTGTAAGCCAACCGATTCCTGTTGTTTAGCAATGAAAAGTCAGCCAACAAGTCTGCTGGTTGTGGAAAAACGATAAATTAGCTACAGATGAACAAGAACATAAGAAAACCTCCCACAGTTTGATTTGGCCTGCGTAGAAAGTGAATAATGTACTTTGATAAACACTACCAGAACATAACAGTATAAACAGCGCCAGCAATGTGTTGTAACTTTAAGAGAAGGCCAGCACACCTTTACAACCTACCATACACTGACAGTAGTGCTGATTACACCCAGCCAGTCAGTACAAAAGGACAATCTATGCCTTTCTGCAAAAGAATCACGTATATATTCATGGAAGAAATGCCATACCATGTTTTCCTCGCGAGATGTCCACGTACTGGCAAAGTCTGGGGTGGGTGATGGTCTTGAGGATCTGGAAGCGTCCCAGGATCTTGATGGAGTTGGGGGTCAGGGGAAGGCCATTGCTCCCGCACACGTCATGAGGTAACGGGGACGCAAAAAAGGTGAACGCCCCGAGCGCTGCATCCTTCAGAGGCTGCATGACCCCTCTGACAGTTCACCTCAGGCTGAGCCGACAGCACGCTGCTGAGAAGGCACAATACAATGAGGATTTAATGTAAGTATTGGCATGCTTTACGTGTAAGAAAATAACGGCGATCTGTCATGAGTTGCAAAGCAATGACGATAAACAGAATTCCTCAAAGCAGTATGATGGTCTTTCCTGTCAAATACACACACACACACACAGGGGTGTGCTCTAAAGCTCAAAATAGCTTTTAGAATGAAAGAATATATCTCTAGTAAAACGTGCTGCTTACATAAACGAAAACGTATTCGATTTCATGTACGTTAATCATTATTAAAATATTATCTTTGTTATACATATTACATCAAGAGAAACTTCATTTAAATGTCAAGAGCTAGCTAGCCTTATAGACCAAAACAGTTGAAGAATGAACAACTGTCCGCGTTATAATTCCAATATGTACATGCTTTTGGTATCAAATCAACCAGAAAAAAATAATAAAAAGATATGGCATACCGTTTTGAATCACTAAAGCTATCTGGTCGTACCAATAATTCCACCTTATTTTTCCATGAACGTTTCATTAGAAACAATGTTTCCGGAGTCGCTTTGAAACAGCAACGTGACCGATGCGTCATCACTAAGCGACGCTACGCGCGAGACAGACGGTAGTGTTTCTGCAGCGTGTGATCCGAGTAGCTAGACAGCTAGCTGACGGAATTTTAATTGTGATTGCACTTGAATGTAAGTTTCATAACATGCATGATTCAACTTTGAATATGTTTGAATTCATATAGCGTTTATAAATGCTTTACTGTAAACAGTCTCTTGGGTTTCTCAACTAGAAGCTTGTACTTCGGCTTCCAATGCATCTGATCTCGTTAGCTAGCTACCTACATATAAAAGCGTTAATGAACCATAGGGTCTGACTCCGTGTCGATGCTTGTCAGCTACCTAACGGACTTCGTTTCGGACCGCTGCTCACACTACTACACTGATAAAAGATTAGCTTCATTTTTGACTTATTGTTAGCGGGTCCCTCAGCTGTTGCCTGTCACCTGCTGTTGTCATTTCCAGTGGTATTTTTGTCGTCGGAGTCTGAGAGTAACTTCCGGTGTCTCGGAATAGCAGAAATCTTATAACTATAATCTTATAATAAAGTTAACTAGCCAGTTAATAGACTCAGCGTTTCATCTTTACGGTGCTAACTAGACATCTATTTATTAGATTCCCTGAAGTTTTAGATTCCCTGAAAACAGCATCAAAACATTGTACAGTTCTACATGATTATATGCAGTAAGTTTGTTTTTTAGGTAGAGAATGCGAGAGTAACGTGGTCCATTCTGTACAGTCCTCTTGTTGAGCTTTATAGCGATGCACCAACTCTGGTGTAGGGCAGCGATTTCACTCTAATGAACATGATTCATCGTATGAAGCAGTCGATAATTTGTTGAGATATGAGAGCAAGTTAATGCAGTTCTGTAAGATTGTTTCTGCCTGTAATCAAAATGCATGTGAATCAGCACTGAAAGTGAAAGTGTCAGTTCACTTAATGTGATGGAATTATCTTTACAGGCTTACCATCAGCGTTGGTAAGTGTCATAAATATGATCCTTCTCCACTCGCCTAAAGGCATACATGGTTGTAAAATGCCCAGATCCACAGTACCAGCAGTGCATCATATGGTTTTCATCTTGCTTTAGCAGGCAAGTGTTTCATCCCTTTGCTTAGCTGTGGTGACTTAAACAGTCCCAGAAGCTTGAAAGAGTGGCATGTTCTGCTGAGCCTTGATGGGTGTTCACACGATCCCATCGAACTGTTGGTAAGGCGAATCCATTTTAACAGACCTCGTACAGTACCCACAGTCCACAAAGATGTCAGTATGCTCCAGTGGCTTCCACCCCTCAAAGAACTCAAGATGGAAAACATGGGAAACCATTTGGTCTGAATTATACTCCTTTAAGTAGGATCACAACAGCCTTAATAGGACTACAAGTTATGTTGTTGTAACTGTAGTGAACTTTGTTTTTGTAAAATCATGCTGAATATGGGATTTATGCAGATTATGTTTAAACCCTAAGAAAATTTTTGTATTGGGAGTGTTCACAGGACAGTTGTGTCTCATATTCTGACATCATGATTTAGCTCAGCCAAACACCTGTTGTGGTCTCCTGAGTCGGAGGATGACTACTTTGTGTCAGTTCAGCACTAGCTGTTCATGCTCTTTGATTTAGCATAACTTTGGATTTAATAACTTCAGTGGAAGTGAGTGCCCCCTGTCCCAAGAGCCTGCTTGCTAAAGAACTGCTCATGGCCTCAGTTCCTGGTCATAGGTCCTTGGCTGGGACTCCAGCACTGCTGACTCTAATGTTATGACTACTCCACTGGGTATCGTGGGTGGAGATGACCTCTGCAGGACTTCACAGCAGGCCAAAGAGTCTCAACGTTCTGAGAGGCTACAAAGCAGGACTCTGCAAAATTCCTAGTCTCATTTTCAGGGGCCAAGCAAACGAAAACAGCTCTATCATGGTGCTTGTAAATTCTTCCACCAATTTAAATCCATTCAAGGGTTCCAAAAAAACAGGGTACTTTGATCCATGGTATTATCAACTCCAGCTTTTTTGTGTTTCTAATTTCCTCACTCAAGCGTTTTTGTCTTCATCCTGCGCCAGCTGTTGTTTTCCGGCACCACCCTGTAGTATGTGTTATGATGCTTTCTTCTCCTTTCCTGTGCCTTGTAAACCCCCACCCCCACCCCCGTCCCGTCGGTTTCAGGGGATGAACCGTAGCCTCGTCATGTCCACTGTGATGGAGTAGGAAGGCGGGTGCTCAACTAGCACTGTTTTTGGTCGAACGGCAATGAAATGTTCTTTTGTCCCTCTGAAACTGAGAAACGCACGTTAGCGCTGGAGTGCACTATAAACTCTGAAACTCATATTGGTGCTGGAGTGCAGAGAGGTTACACGGAGGTGCAGTTTTGGTATTTTTGATTGTGAGGGAGAGGATGAGAGAGTTCGGGTACATGTGAAGATGGACAGCTTATTTCATTTAAATGTCACATGGTTTTGCTCCCTGTCATCATTTGCCATGTGGGTTTGAGCAACCAGACCTGGAACCTGTTGAGGTATTTCAGCAAAAAGCCTGAAAGTGAGAGTGTATAAATCATTCCTATTTTGCTTATAACAAGGGAAGGTTGTCTTTGGAGGTTTAAGGCGTGTGCACGCACGCACGCACACACAAACACACGCATGCGTGTGTGTGAGATTTTGAGAAGAGTTGTTCTAGTGTTTTTACAGCTGTAGAATGTAGGTCATTTGATCTGAAAGTCTTTCCGTGGCGTAGGTGATAAGCACAAAATCAGTAAGCCTTGGCAAAATGGCCTAAATATGTCGGAGAGCAGCACAGGCTGCCAAAGCCCCACAGATTTGCATCACAGACCCTCCATTCATGACTCACAACATATTCCCAAACAGGGATAGTTTGTCCTCCCGACTCTGCTTGGTTTACATTTTAAAGGCGTCTTTACAAGTGCCTAAGAGTTTCCGCTGGGTTTGATCTTTGCCATGGGCTCCCTTCTCAGGTTCCTGGGGCGCTCTTTCTTCAGGATGTCGGGTCACACTCCATCGCTCATGAGACTGGAGCAGAGAGCAGCAGAGGCTGACCACATCATCGAATACCTAAAGGAGCAAGTCCATCTGCTGAAGAAGAAAGCCAGTGAGCAGAAGGCCTGGCTCTCCAGGCTGCACACGCACACGCCCACCTGAGCCTGACGGCCGCAGAAGCATTGCTCAGCGGCTAGCTGGTCTCAGATCCACAGCCCCACACGTCTGTGTTGTGTCTGAGCTCTCACCAGTGTTTTGTTTTTTTTGTTTGTTTGTTTCTTTTTAAAGTTGATCAGGCCACTGTTAGAGAAGAGAAGAAACTGTTGGTGGAGAATGCCAAGCTTAAGAAGGACATTGAGGAGTTGAAGAGGCAGCTTCTGGAGAAGGAGCGGCGAAGAGGAGGTAGAACATGAACCATGTGTTTTGCCTTGACTGTGTCTTAGCCAAACTTTCACTGCACTGTATTAAAAAAACTAGAGCACCTTTCATACGCTTGTCACTCGACAAAACCATAAAAGAAACTCACAATGATTTATAACAGGTGCAGTCATCTTTACAGAAAACATCAGAATTTGACAAAGCAAAATATGAAAAGTGTGAAGAAAGCAGAAGCAAGGGTAAACACGGGTGCGATGGGGAGGCATTAGGATTAAGATTACATACGTGATCAAGAAACCAGATGCATGTGAGTATAAAATCTAAAGTGATGTAGGCTGTGGAGACTGAGGGGCGGAGCTCCATCGTTCAAGAGAGATAACGCTAATGCCTTGCCACTATCTGAGGACGACCAGCACAAGAGTGTGGGGTTAAAGCATCTCAACAATATTCTGTGGAACCAAACCATAGAATATATTAACCAAATCTTGACTGGTTTTGTTGGGCGTTTGAGTTGAATGCTGGGTGAACTGGTAGTAGTTAGTGTAGTTTGGGTGGAATGATGTATGAGTGAGGATTGTAATTAACAAGTATCTTGTAAGTTAGTGTGGAATTTTGCACCAAGGCAAATGTGTATTGCGGGATTTAAGGCAGATGCTAATTAATGTTAATGAAGGCCTGTACTAGTGTTTCTGCAGATTAGCTACTGAATGTGGTTTGGAGCCTAGCGATATTAGGAAAATGGGCAGTCTTGCTAAGACTGAATCACATTTTAATACTGTGATGAAGGGGTTTTATAAGGTTTGACCTGAACTCCATTAGATATGTCAGGCACAAAAAAAAGATTTGAGATGGATTTGTCTCTGTTGAGTTTGAGGAAACTGGAGCTCATCCAGGTCTTACTGATGTGAACACGGGCAGTAAAATGGGCTGAGAATGTGATGAAGATCTGTCTTCAGCTTGGCAGTGAAATCTTAGCCAGTGATGGAACGTTAGGAGACCAGGAGGCAGCACGTAAATGAATAGGTGAGGACCAATAATAGATCCCTGGGGCACTTCTTGTTGGGTAAAATTAGAGATGTATTGGAAGGAATGATTCACGTAGCCCTGTTGCAGTCAGGACTAAAGGTTCTTACATTTATTTTACAGTGGAAAGAAAGTGCTTTAGACTTACAAATCATGCTGGTAATTATGGAGGGAAATGGTTTGCACGCAAAGCATTAAGAGCAGATCTCTATGTTATAGTCAGTACAAATATTAAAATCGGCAGGAGGTCCAGTTTTTTTGTACAGTGCTCTTGAAGCCCCCAGCTGCTTTCAAGGCACAGTGTTCAGGAATGGGGAAGGGGTGCAAGAGGAATCCTCAGACCTTGTGCACCTAGAGTTTGTGAGGTTGTTAGAGGGAATCACCTTTGGACATATTATTGTAGCATCTGATGGAGATGGCACTTATGTAAAAGCAGTGAAGTTTGCAGGATCCCCTAAGTCTGAGCTCCCTGACGGGACTCCCTAGCGAGTCTGAGCTCCCTGACGGGACTCCCTAGCAGCTCCCTAGAGGCTAAACCTCTGCCGTGCACTAATGTACGAGTAAAAGTGAGAACCTCATCATTAACACTTCACTAATGCTCTCCAGCACGCCGAGGTGGGAAATGAGCCGAATTACAACAAATGGCTGTTTTAGCTTGCTTTCTTTTTCTCAAAGTGCCACAGTTGGTTTTGGACAGCCCCGGATTGCCTGTAAATAACACTGGGTTATGTGTTCCCATTTGTCCTATTACATGGTTTGTTTTTATACCCATTTTCATCAGTTAAAGGAAGCATAAAAGCCTAATCAGAGTTCAAATGGAAATGTAGTCTTCTGATCATGTCTCGCATGGTGCGCTTTTCTCTCGGTTTCTAAGAAAGCAGGCGAGCTGAGTCACCGCAGAGTCCCTCAGTGACGGCCTGTCTGCCTTTTGAAGCGCCCGATTCGGATTTCCTCTCGCGAATGGCCGGCTGGAGCGCACCGGGAACACAAGCCCGTAGTTAGTTCAAGTAAACTCTGCGTTATTGTAATTAACAAAGAACATGGCCTGTGCAGCACGTCGGTGATGTTTAGCATTCCTGGAAAGACCTGACCCGTGGGCCGCAATTAGACTGCCTCACAGCGGCAGGTCTGGGGCTTGGCCTCCGTGCCTGGCCTCAAGACTTCCTTCCCCCCCTCTGCTCCTTGCGAGAGCTGCATGGTCTTTTCCCATTAAATCCATCTGGATGATGGAGCCTCTTCTACCTCTGAGAATATAAATAACCCTCATATATGTCATTTAGCTGAGCTATGCAGCTCGACTCCATTAAACATGGGAGGAAGACCCGTCAAAGCAAATTTCCATAACTTTTTGGAGAAGCTGGATTCAGCGCCTGTTCTTCTGGCTTGGCAAACGCAGTTTAGAAGTAATGAGGAACACTCTGGGAATGGAGTGCAAGACATGCAGGTGTTCATCACCGTGCTTCCTGTAACACACCTTCCTAACCCCTCAGCCCTGTCTGGGCAGAGAGATGGGTTTTAAAGTGCTGTATTTCACTGGTAGCCAAACACAGTTTTTCAAAAGACTCGAGAGTCTAGAGACTTCTTATTGCTCTTGCAGGCATACAGTATTCATGTATACAGTGAAATGAATTAATGTTCCTTTAGAACCATCATGTAAAACACAACAATAATTACAAAATATAGGACCAATAATCATATTGTGATGACATTTGTATGGAGTTCTAATTCAAATTTTATAT
>JAOXYF010000009.1:972105-991295 GCA_028565775.1 Sternarchorhynchus goeldii
TAAACCTTGTGGACAACCTTCCCAGAAGAGTTGAAGCTGTTCTAGCTGCAAAGGGTGGACCAACGTCATATTGAACCTCATGGATTAGGAACGGGATGTCACTTTAAGATCATATGTGAGTCAAGGAAGGTGAGCGAATACTTTTGGCACTATAGTGGATATGAAGCCAAGTCTCAGAAAAAATGTGGAATCCCAAGCTGAGCAGATTCACTTAGTACAAACACTGATTTGTGTCGTTTATGTGGTAATTTCATGTGTTGCTGAAGAAAATGCGTAATATAATTAGAACAAAATACAAGGTTCACCGTTACCCATAGCTACAAAGGGGGGGGGGGGCTAAAACAATGCAGTATTTTTCTCTTGTGACCCACTGTGCTTTTACTTTTTGCAGTCATTGGCTCTTCTGCACTGGTCTACATTACACACAAGCTCAGCAGTTTGGCTTTATGGGAACAGTGCTTACACTGGACCCTCGTCCTACCCTGTAACAATCGCCATGGTGATACCAAGGTTCTGGAAAGCCAAGTCCTTGGTTTTCCAGAAATCTGACCCTTTTGCTATGTGTGTGTTCCTGTGTGTGAACAGTGAGAGAGGTACCCATGCCCTCAGCAGACTCTACAGTCCAGTGCGTGTCTAAGCCGTCTGCACCGGAGCCCTCCGCTCCACCACCCGCTGCTTCACCTGCTTCACCTGCTAAAAAGGCTCCACCTGCCAATGATGAGGCCAAGAAGAAAGTGAAAGCAGAGAAAAAAGGTGAGACCGAAAATGTGAAAGTCTTCAAAGAGAGACAGTGATAGTGTGTGTCTGTCATGTCCCCAAACTCTGAAACCACAGACGAATATGAACAACTGGTTTTGTCGCTTCACTATGAGGGCACCAACAATACCGAGTCCACAATGTACTTTCACAGATAACAGTGTGCTCAAGATGGGGTTCATTTTCCTTATTGTAAAACTGCTCATTATAATGGGGCTGTTGAAACCAGCCAACCGATTCCTTACCCGCCTGTTTATTATAGAAATTATCCTCAAGATAAATCTAGCAGATTCTCTCAGCTCAGGACTCATCTGGTGAAATTAATCATCCCAAAGCAGACAGCAACAAATCTTGCAAATGTAATGTATGGGGGCCATTTTTGAGGGAATGTAAACTGATGTTATATTGTTGGAGTGTGAGTGTGCATTCTGTTGTTCTAGATGGCTTAACATTTTTTATTTTTTTAGTATAAATGTAATTATGAAATCTGTCATCACCACTAATGAATGTGTGTAGCAAAGCACTCACACCTGTAGCAAACACTGCAAACTTTCAACAAACTTTCGTTCCTCACCACGTTTGGTCTGAGGGAGGGGTGCTGCTCGGAGCAGGGACAGCAGAGCCACATAGTTTCCGTGTGCATCTTACGGAATGTGTGGCGAGTGCCTCCACGGGCTGATGCAGCACTGCTAAAAATAAGCTATTAAAACTGTCCTGAGTGAAGTAAGGGCCCAGTTCCCACCAGCCCCGGTGCCAGCTTCATCGGTGGTGCCAGGTACCCTGCTCTGGGCAGCAGTTCTGAGCACACCCTCGGTCTCTGTGAATGACCTGGTTCTGCACTGGTGGTAAAACGATCAAAAATGGCATCAGTTTTATTTTCCTCACCTCCTCTCAGGACAGGTGCCATACAACCAGGGATTCAGAATGGATCCAGAAACTCTTAACAATATTGGTAGAAATGAAGGAGATTGTGAGCTCAGTTAGCATTTTCCCAATGACCTCATTCAAAGCGGCACTAATTGACCTTGGTCCATCGTTAGCTGGATTAGCACTTTTTAGAGTGGAGCAGTTCCTTTGTTAAATGCTCAGTGTGTGAAACAGCCTGTCCACATCTGCCCCAAAGAGAAACAGGAGAAAAAGTCGTCCGCCCCTCCCCAGGACGAGCCGAAGGTGAACGTGTCTCGACTGGACCTGCGCGTGGGCCGCATCATCTCGGCTCAGAAACACCCGGACGCCGACACCCTGTACGTGGAGCAGGTGGATGTGGGTGAAGCAGCTCCCCGCACCGTCGTCAGCGGCCTGGTCAAACATGTCCCCCTAGAGCAGGTAATAGAACTCGCTGTTGAGTGACCTTCAGGGTGACCTTCGAGAGTCAGCTCTCACAACAAAGAGCTGCAGAACCTTCTGCTTTACTCCTCAGCAGATCTTGTGTTTATATAGAAATAATAATGTATATTATGTGTACATAATGTAATAGAATAAAACACTGATGATGTAGAAATATATATGTTAATGATGTATACAAATCTTTAAATTATGTGCCACGGGATGTGTAGGTACTCATTAATTTTGGGAGGCCCAGCACAGCGGTGATGTTCCAGTGCTTTGATGTCTGATGGTCCAGTGCTCTGATGTCTGATGGTCCAGTGCTCTGATGTCTGATGGTCCAGTGCTCTGATGTCTGACTGCATTAAAGCCTCGCTGAATTGTAGTGATTGCGCAAACATACTCCCAAATCCCTTTGTGTAGAAAGCTCAACAAAGTGTCTATTTTCTTCCACAAACAATTACTCTATCACTGTATTTGAACAAGTTTCACTTGGAAAGTCATGGACTCTCCACCATCCAACATCCCTTCAGGAATTGTCTGTTACCCTGAAAAATGAAATCTGTAGTTTCGCAACTTGGGTCTTGGGTGCAGAATTTCAGAGTGGGTGGAGGGGGGTGGGGGTAGGGGGTTATTTCATGTTTATTGATCCCAGTAAACTGCGCAGGCCATTGCGGATGTGTTTGTCCTGTCCCAGCATGCTCTGAGCCCG
Organism: Sternarchorhynchus goeldii; assembly: GCA_028565775.1. Classification (NCBI taxonomy): domain Eukaryota; kingdom Metazoa; phylum Chordata; class Actinopteri; order Gymnotiformes; family Apteronotidae; genus Sternarchorhynchus; species Sternarchorhynchus goeldii. The sequence goes on from JAOXYF010000009.1 coordinate 974,900, forward strand.
TCCCGCTGAGCTGTCAGACCGCAGGCGTGTGCGTCACTCTCAGTGCCTGTAGTTTATGATTTGTTTAAGGGACTCGAGGCAGTCTGTCGGTGATTTGTAACTGCATCCATGAATCTGTCTGCTTTAGAGAACTCTTAAGGTTCTCTTAACTTATATTGAAAATTACTCTAGTGACCATTTGAGAACAATGATCCTGTCTTAATGTAAATATTTGCACAGCTGTTTTAGACTGTGGCACATGCACAGAACTTTGGGGAGCAAATATCGGTGTTCCTTTAAGCATTTTTGTTTTATTTTTATTTATCATTATAGAAATGTTAAATACTGAAGCACTGCAGGTTATTGTAAGTAACAGAACTGTGATGTATAATAAGCATTTCATCTTAAAAAGGAAACAAACCCTTCTGTGGGTTTAGATTGGTGAGTTTGTGCTGTAAGATAGCGGGTTTGGTGTTTACCCACAAACCCCTGTCTCATCTCTGTGTAGTCTGGTGGTCTACGGAGTGCCCCCATCAGCAATCGCCATGGTTGTTTGCAAGGCAATCTTGCAGTATCCGCTGTTGAGTAACCTGTCTGCAGAGGAAATCCACAGAATAAAATGCTTTATGTTACCATAATGAGCAGCAGAGTCTGAATTGCATGGCAGTTTCAGAAATCCTCTTTTCCGCCAAAAAAAGCAGTAATTTTGTAATTATGAGTCTGACTGTTGGCTTCAGCGTCAAGCAAGTTTAAAACCTGACTGTGTATCCAAAGTATATGTTGGAGTGCTAACTGATTAAGTTTGTTTTGGAAAAACAGTAAGCAAGATATTCAAGCAATGCAGCAGTTTTCCAAACTCTGTAAATTGAATTGGGTACAGAGAGCAGCATTTCACAAGTTTTTTAAATCTTATGAAGCTTTTTTTGGATGCTGTAATATCAGTTAAGCAATAGTCAGAATATCATTGAAGTTTTATGGAGGTTTTTTATGATGGAATACATTTGTTTCAGTGGTGACCAGATTCTGCCTTAGGGCTGCTTCTACATTGAGAAGATGCTGGACCATGAAGGCCTTGAGGCTTCTAGCCATTAACAGAAGAGCCGAAGGCTATGCTTCGGCTGCGTCGGCCACCTCTTGAGTTTAATACTGGGGTGTGGTGGGCTTTTGGACGGGCCCAGTGTACACTACTCAAGACGTGAAGGGGTCTCTCCATCCTTCCATCCGAGCACCAGTCTGTCTGGGATATCATCCTGTCTAGTTATGAAGTATAAGCGATATGGTGTAAATCAAAGTAAAAACAGGTGAACTGGAGTGGAAACCGTTCCAGGAGCTCAGTGACGCCCTGCTCCACATCTGGGAGCCGCAGGACACCCTCCACTGTCTCGTCGGGAGTCCTGATGCGGTCATGAGTGCACACATCGATCGGGTTGCCATGATGAAATTCACGCAAATAGGATTTGCCTGTGATTTTTTTTATATATATTTTTCTTTGATTTCTGGTGTGTTTTCTTTCAATGCGGACCCCATATAAATGCTCTAATGATCTGCCTATGATGCAGAAATGATCTCCTGATGATGGGCCTCACTTGCTGAACTACACCTAAATGTCTTTTTGTCTATAAACTCTGTCTCTTTGGACACGCAGATGCAGAATCGTATGGCAGTGCTGCTGTGTAACCTGAAGCCTGCTAAGATGAGGGGTGTTTTGTCTCAGGCTATGGTTATGTGCGCCAGCTCCCCGGACAAAGTGGAGATCCTGGACCCACCTAGCGGGTCAGTGCCAGGGGACAGAGTCACCTTCCAGGGTTTTCCAGGTAAAAACCACACACACACACACAGGTCTTATGTCTCTTGACTTGTCCTCTTGTACAGGACCTTTGCTGATGTCGTGAAACCCAACCTCCCCTTTCCTTCAGCTGATGTTAAGGCAGTTGGGTCCACTAAGCGTTTCTGCATGCCATCTTCAGAGATCTTCAGTGCCTCATAGTTTTCACCACTCACTGAAAACTCATCAGTGCGCCCTTAATGACCAGTCTGCTGGCTACGTCCCACTATCCGCTCACCACAGAAAAACGAGAGAATCACAAATGACAGTAAATTGCCCAGATAAACGAATACAGTTTTCCTCTGTTTCTAAACCTGCCAAAGATTTAAGGGTTTAAATGGGCAACCCAGGCCAAAAACAACAGACAGCCCTGACTGCACCACTGAGGAAGTGTTCACTGTTTTGTCCTTCTTAGGGTAGTGCAGTGGCAGAATTCCCTTTGTGACTGGGTAGTGGGTTCATTCCCTCTGTGATTGGGTAGTGTGCTAATTGCACTGTGCCTGCTGACTGGGCAACAGCCGAATTGAACAGCGAGGATAACGCTCTGGCCCCTCCCACGCCAGAGAGATGGCCAGGCAGGAGTCTTATGCGATTGCCCAGATCCTCCGACTAACTCAAAAAAGGAAGCGAGTCTGTTGCTCAAGCAGTGGTTCGAAGAGCTCCACATCACCTTCGACAGCGTGCTTATGCAACTTTCCTAGAGCCATCATCTTGGAGGTGGAAGAAGCCTAAAAAGCCTGCACAGCATGGCATAACTAACAAAACAGTAATACCAGGAGAGGAGCGTGTGTGTTCAAGTGCAATAAGTAACTAATAGTTACATGGAAAGACTCCGAGGCAGATGTTTGGAGCGTGGAGCAGTGGAGCAGGGGCCATATCCCAGGGGCTCTGTCCCCCGGTCTCCGGCAGCCCCGTGGGCCTTTCATCTTCCTGCTCCCTCCGCTCATGTCTCTTCTTCCAGCTGCTTCTTTTATGAGGTTTCCCCATCCAGCTGACAAAGCAAACGCATGCTTTATACGATTCGGTCGGCTGCCGCGCACAGGTTTGCCATGGCGACAGAGATGGGCGGGAGCGGCCTCCACCTCCCCCCATCTGCTGCTCAGACCACGGCGGCGTTAAACAGGTCGGCAGCCGGACGCATCAACAGGATGTTTACTGCACGCAGGAACGGACACCAGCAATTGCCACCCTTCTCTGTTTTTTTTAACTTTTTTTTTTCTTTTTTTAACGATGTGTCACATGAGAGCTTTGGATGGAAACAAAAACCAGGGCACATCCATAAGACTGGAGACACAGACACAGAAGGGAATTTGCCGGACTTACAAAGGGCTGCTTGCGCACCAACTGACTTCCTCACTACATTTTTATACGTCTGACCCTAAGAAACAATCTTCAGGTCATTGTGAGCCCTTGTCACCACATCCCCTGACATGCACCAGTCCAGCTGCCTCAAGTGCAGTGGGTCTTTTTGATGTTAGCTGGAAATCGCTCTCTTGTTGTTCAGCAGTGTTCTTGAAACTGGTGTTTGCCACATGTCCCTGCACCACTTACTGGTGCCTGGTAGCGTGTTAGGAGTTTGGCAAGCAAATGCAAGTCACCCATAAAAACTGTGTGGGCTTCTCTAGTTACCAGTCACATTTACAGCTCTTCTAGGGGAATCGACCATTGGAGTGAGACTTACAAGCGAAGACTGCCCTTCTTTAACATGCTTATTTAATCATTGTCGGTGTGAGATGTTTCGTCAGTGTCTTGGCTCCAAACAAGCCGGTAACCCAACCGAACGTTCTCGTTCTTCCACTGAGCAGACCTCACCTGCATCTCTCTGCTGTCTGACACAGGTGAGCCAGACAAGGAGCTGAATCCCAAGAAGAAGGTGTGGGAGCAGGTGCAGCCAGACCTGCGCACCGATGACCAGTGCGTGGCCACCTACTGCGGCGCTGCCTTCCAGGTGGCCGAGAAGGGAGTGTGCAAAGCTCAGTCCATGAGCAACTGTGGGATCAAATAAAATCTGCCATTACCAGCTCCCAGCTGTCCGAGGAACCAGGGACGAATCCTTGAGATGTGAAAAAGGAAACTTTTCCTTATAATAAATGTTTAAACAGTATGTTGGCGTTTCAGTATGTAGTATATGTATTGCAGGAGGATTTTGTGTCTACACTCACTCAGCTGAAGTTCTCTCTCTCACACACACAAGCACATCTTTTGTCACCTCATTTTTACGTATTTTCAGTTAATATTCACAGATATTTGAAGCGTCTTCTCACAAAACCATAAAAGATATTGAACAGGAGACTTCAGTGTTTGTGTTCTTCCTTCTGAGCTCCTCTGGGTGAGAGTCTGCTTGGCTTAGGCTACCGTGGCGTTCTCTCCTGTTTAGTCTTCCCCTGAGAGGCGCCTCTCGGAGTTTTTATCAGGAAGTGGCGCTCGTTGCCGAGCAGCCTCTCTGTGCTCGGGTTCGACCCCAAAGGCCGCCGGATTCCTGTTTCCTTACATCAGTAGTAATCAAGTCCAAGAACCAAGCTGGTCATCTGTTGTTGTGCACCGCAGACTCCTCAAACAAGAGATGGTTGGGAAGGAAACGATTGCAAGAGAGTGCAATGCACTACTGTACTTCAGCAGAGTTTGTTTGGTAAAATGAGACGCTCACTTCCCACCTCTGAAGACCAAAGGAAAATAGTTTTCTTTCTTTCCATCTAAAGATGAATTTAATCCTGGTTTCCATGTCATGAAGATATCATGGTTCATATTCTCATAGTCCTCAGTCGTCGTCGTCGTCGTCGTCCCTTACAGTTCACAGCATGATCCATTGATCCACATTATTGAGAATTGGGCCGGTTTATATGCTGATGGGGGGGATATAAAATGAAAAGAACAGAATAGTGTAGAGCTGTTGTCTTCATTTACTGGAGTTTGTCGCTTCTTGTCAGCAGAGTCCCTAGACTCAATGTGGGGCATAAACCCCAGTAAAATGTCTTCATGCTCCTCTACAATCATGGGGGTAAAGAGTCAAAATAGAAGCTGTAGTGCTTTACGTTTTAACATGGATCATAGAACAGAACTGCACTACACACACATTAGCATCGTGCACATCCACTGCAGGGGTAACGTAATGACTCAGCATGTTCCATATGCTTGGATGACCAACACTTTGTCAGGTCCAGTTGCTCTCAGTTTATCTGTGTACTTTACGGAGCTGCTGGTAGAACCTGACTTGCCTTAACACGTGAAAGGAAATCGGCCATGCAGAAATAATAACGCAAGTTAATTATAACAAATAAATTTTAAGGCTAACCACATATAACCATTTAACATACCACAAACACACCAGTACGTCAAAGGCATTGGTTCAGATAGCAAAAGTTGGCACCACTAACCAAATAACACAAGTTCTCATTGTAAAAAAGTTTCAAAGGAATGATTTCACGTCACAATATTAAAATTAAATGTAATTTTTTTTTTCACGAGTGAGGGAAGAGTCAGCAGGAGCAGAAAAGCACAGCAGCAAGTGAATGTGAGAGAATAAAACAATCGGTGAGAGTAAAGCAAGCAGTGAGAGAATGAAACAGAAGAGAAAAAAGCAACATAAAAAGCATGGAGGAGTTGGTGTTTAAATCATATACACAGATCCGCCCCAAAGGAGCTGGGCTGTGCGCCTTATTCAGTGTGTGCTGCAGTATAAAAGGTAACCATAGAAACACTCCTGCTTGCTGGTATGTTGGATGCTACACTTACAGAATCAAGTGGTACAAGAATGGGGGGGGGGTGAGTGGGAACTAAAATTCTTGTTCTTGTTTTAATGTTCATTTTTACTCAAACTGAAATTACAAAGATGCAGAAGGACAATCAAATGCTGTTTCCATTACAAATGCAGAGAATGCACAAATATTATGGGATGTGATTTGAATTTCAGTAGAATTTAGCATTTTTAATATGCAATTTTTATTTGAATTTGGTTAAATTGAAATTGTTCATTTTGTAATTAAGTTTTTAAAAGTAAAACACGTGGAGTGTTTAATTTGTGCATCAGTGAATTTAAAGCCAGCTCTCCAAAAACATTGAATTTTTTGACATCTTATTTAAGAACTGATCATACTGTCCACATAAAAAAAATAATAAAATTTAAGGTAAGACACAATGGCACAGTTCTCATTCCATCTAAATGACATGTTTTTCACTCTCGTTCGAAGGCACACAAGCTTGAGGATGCTTGTTACAGTGGTGGAGCAGTGTGAGGTTGTTCTCCTCTAGGTTGCTCTCTTCTAGGTTGCTCTCCTCTAGGTTGTTCTCTACATTGTTCTCCTCTAGGTTGCTCTCCTCTAGGTTGTTCTCTACATTGTTCTCCTCTAGGTTGCTCTCCTCTAGGTTGCTCTCCTCTAGGTTGTTCTCCTCTAGGTTGTTCTCTACATTGTTCTCCTCTAGTTTGCTCTCCTCTAGGTTGTTCTCCTCTAGGTTGCTCTACTCTAGGTTGTTCTGGCTGCTGTTGGCTGCTGTGGATCGCAGCACTAATTCAGCCAGGCGATTGCCCGGCGCCCGCCTTTTTGAGCCGTCACACACGCTCTGTGATCAGCAGAAATCACACGAGAGTCGTGCGTGGATGAGTCTTTCACCATCTAGTCTGGTGTATTCTGAGCCTCAAAGCTTAAGTGAGCACCATGCCTTGAAGATTTTCAGTGTGCAGTTTGCTCAAACTTGCTAGGAGTGCAGGTGTTTACATGGTAGATGCTGAATGTTCGATGAGGATTCATGAAGCTCAGACTATGGGTTCTTTGGCTGCACCTTAATCCTGTAATTATGGTACAGCCTAAACTGTTGGTATAGTAAAAAATATATATAATAAAAACCAAAGTTACTGTCCAAAATGTAGTAGTAACTGTTTATTTAAAATGATATATATAATGATATGTTTATAAGACACAATGATGTTCTCTTGATTACAATGTCAATATAGCAGAGTTCATAATGCAGCTTGTGTTGCTTGTCTAGGCCACAAGCCAAACAAGGTCGATTTTGAGTGAGTTGCTTAAAGAGTGTGTGGGGACGATTGCCCTGTCACTGCGATGGATGTGATTTAAAACGGCTTTGCTCACATCTGACTCTGGGTAATGTCTGCCACTTTCTCATTTGTATGAGAAAAAAGTTTATAGGCAAGGCACAGTATTCCAGCAAATTCAAGTTGTTGGTATTGAATCTTAACAGTAAGTTCTAAGAGCAAGCAGGGTTTTTTTGTGGAATCTCATCTGAAAGCCATTTTCTCCAGCATTCAGAAACATTCAAGTTTCTTTTTTTTAACTTAAATAAATTAATCAATTTCTCTATGCTATATAACTTGGCGAATAATTCTACTTCAAAATTTGAGCTTTTCTAGACATCAAAAAGCAACAATGACAATAATGGCCACATTTTGATTTACAGTTTGTCTGTGATCATGAGCCCTCAACACATTTCCAGTGCCTTAATGTGGTCGAATGTTATGACAACCTTGAAAAATGGTATTTTCCATATCACTTTTAAACTGACACAGGCACATCTTTTGTTTTGGATTCCTATGTTTCAGTGACATTGAATTAATTAGCTGACAAAACAGCCCTTAACGGCAATCGATTTTAAAAGGCCTTCACAATGTAAACAATTCCCTTCAAAGCATTACTGCGACGCTTGTATATGCACATGGGGATTGAGAAAACACACGATACATGGCAGCAAGCTCTGAAAGGCCTTTTAGGCGATTCTTCAAAGGAAAATAACTGCTTGACCAAACCTCAGTTACTCAAGACAATGCCTTACTGAATCATTACAATTGCATCATTTGAGAGCCTGTCACCCCTCCCTGTTAGCATTCAGTACCACGTGAACCCTAGAGGAAATGCCAGAGATCCTAAATTGCTTGTTATTGAGGACTGAATAAGTTAGAAAATGGTCGTTATGAGCCCGGCCTCTGTTTGCTCAAGGTGATACACCTCGGTATAACCTGGAAGCTTCAGGAAAAAAAAAAGACATGATGAAAGTCTCTTACAGGGCATCCTTTGGTTGAGGGTAAAGGTGAATATTTAAGAAGCTGTGCGTGTGACCTTGTGCCTTGCTAGTGCAGGAGAAAAGCCCGTTAAAGATTTACTTGAGCTCTCTGCTAACCATAAAAACAATATATTCAATGTTTTATCACCTAACTCGCCTCAAACTCACTGCTCTTAGTTAGTGCTCTTTCGCTGGGGGACTTGAGAAAAATGAAATAGTGTGTAAAAGCATCTGTTTAAAGTCGTTTCCATCAACGGTATATCAAAGACCTATGTGAATGGTAGAGATGAGCAAATAAATCATGAAAAAAATATGAATCAGCTTGTACTTGAAAAACTATAGAATTGTAACCTTCAACTCACAATTATGAACAATTATTGGCACCCATGACATACTTTAGTACTGTGATTTATTGTACAGTTGAGTCGTTGGACTCCTTCATTGTCCATCCATGCTTTCAAGATTCATGAGAAAGTAACTAAAAGAGCCATGAGTGTAGCATTACAGTTTAGTAAAAAAAAAAAAACAGAGCCATGGTTTAGTATTTTTTATTTTTAGCGTGGATGTGATGGAAATACTTGGAGGAATCTTTAACAAAATCAAATCAAATAAGAGGACTGTGCACAAGAACATCCTTCCTCACATCAATCTATACCCAGAGTTTCCTTACCAACTTTGACTGGAACTGGATTCCACAATCAGATGAACAGAGTGTTGAGAACAGAACAGAGAGTGTTAGGGGAACAAAAAAAAAATTTGTCTTTGTTTCCAAAGACTCTGGTAGTCTGACCCGGCAACATATAGTTTGTACAGTAGCTAATAGCGTAGATTAATAGCTGTTGATTGGAATATATGTTATTTGCAATCTGATTCCATTTATTCAGCATCTGCCTTCATTTTGTGACATATTTCTATAAAGGAAAAAAAAACTGAAGACCACAGAAAATTATAAGGACATGGGACGATGGCCAGAGAGAGGACTCAGGCTTTGTTAAGTGAGGATATACTAAGTGAGCTTGCATGTTTGCTGCAGGTTCTCAGAACATCTGTGTGATGTGGATTTGGCAGAAACGGTGCCGCTGAAGTTCAGATACCATGTCGCTCTGCCCAAGCTTTAAATCCTCCTCCGCGTGAAATCTGCATAGACAGCTCCAACATCACAACAGAGGCTCTCCCTCCCTCCAAGTCAGACAGCTCACGGCTAAACAATCCTTTCTGAGCTGCTCTGTGATTGGTTTGGCATGAAATGGAACCATTGACTCTCTGCACTTCGTAAACGCAGCTTGGCCCTGTTTATAAGCTTCATGCTCACTGAGGTCGCGCAGCTGCACGACGGAGTACACTGGGCTCGACGTTCTGATCTCTCTGGTTTCACTGTGAAGAGCATCACAAATCAGCCAGTGTGCAGTGATTAGTCGAGCCACTCCTCACCTGTCTCAAACTCAGACCATGAGCCACACCATCACCGTCTTTTGCATGCGAATGTTCCTTCCTAGCAATATCATGATAGCCAGTGGGCCCGATTTGTATCCTCCCTGAAGCACACCTGAGCTTTGAAGTATGGTAGAGGAGAAGCCAAGATGACCACAGGAGGGCAGAACCCTACCATTAATAGTGTCTGAAGCAGGAATGGCGCTGACACTAGAAAGGACATCAATCAGAGCAGCAGTAACTCTTTTGTAACATCAGTGTTGCCTTTAATAATGTTTTAGCCTTGTGTAATTCTATATTGTTCTTGTATGTGAAGATTCTCCAAGGCAGAAACTACTTGCAGTATTGCTTGGCCCAAGAGAAAATCAAACGCTTCTGAATTCTTTCATTGTGTTCCGATCTTCTGATCACATAGTCAGTTTTATGCAGGATCAGATTTACAACAAGTAAATCTGACACACACTTATTCATGGGTCATTGGTTGGTCAGAAAGTTTCTAACTAGCTTAATCTGAATTTACATTATCTGAATGCTTTCCAATGAGACTTCATGGGAATCTGTCAGACAGCTCAATGCACGTAGCATTCACTCTTTCTTTTCCTACAGCACTCTTGAGACTGAACTCAGCACAGTGTAAGTCCCTATGGTGGGGAAGTCCCCAGGGGAGGAAACTCTGAGGTGAGGACCACAATTAGCAGAAGACAAGGACATCACTGTCCCCCAGAGATCCCAGGTGAAACTTAAAACCCAGCTGAGGTGGCAAAAAGCAAAAAACAAGACAGCTTTTTGGACAAATTAAGGCTTAACTTTAACACCCATGGTCTGGTTTAGGTTACAGCCATCTCAACGGTTTTTTTGTGTGAACCCTAACCAAAGCTGCCAGTTTCTATGCCGTTGGTTAGCATGATGTATTCTTGGTTTTGCTAAATGCGCTTCAGCTACAATGGTACGCAGGTGACCTCAGTAAACCATACAAGACCCAGGGAAAAAGATATTCAAGTTCGACTCTACACTGTCTCTTATTCTCCCAGATTCGTTTGAAGTTCCTTGACGGGACTTTCCAAGGAGAGACTTCTCATATGAAAGTCATTTCTTAACGCACTTGCCGCCAATTATCATAATGCGGCCAAGGGTAAGTGATATTGGTAGAGTTTGTCCTGCAAATTCAGCTTTGTCTTAAGTTACAGTGACTGTGCCCAGCAGAACAGCTGCTTTAACTATAAACAAAGGAGAGTTACCATTACCCAGGGTCCCGAGCTGCCAAACTGAATATGACAACCTTGTTTTGTTCAATTTGTCTGTGTCACTTTGGGAAACCCCTGTTACAGTTAGTTTGGGTCTAGTCATTGTTTTTTTGAGAGCCTGAAAAAGGAACTGAAGGAAACATTATTTTCCAGCGCGTTTGTCTGAGGTGCTGTAGTTTGACATGTTTATAACACACCAAAAATGATGGTTCAGTTCCTTAACTGAACTGCTAAAAAGTTCTGTTGTAACCTAGATTTCACATTTTTGACCATTTTCAGTTTACAGCAAAGGGCGCCTTATATTTTGCTGTTAAAGCTGAGACTGAAAGCAGTAAAAGGCACAGAAGATCCTTGATGGATTTGTGCAGGTTCGTCTGTGTAGAGGAGGACTATGTCTTGTGTAATGGAAATAGGCAACATATCCAGCACCAAGGAGCATTGCAACTGCAATAGCGCTAACTGGATAACAATAGCGCTAACTGGATAACAATAGCGCTAAATGGATAACAATAGCGCTAACTGGATAACAATAGCGCTAACTGGATAACAGTAGTAGACTGTGAACAATTATTTCTGCAGAACTTTTCATAGGGCACATATATTACATGTATTATATGTATATTTTATACATATATTACAAAAAGAAGCACAATTATCTATTAGAAATAGAAACAGGTCATTTCAGGCCATAGTGCTTGTTAAATGATGCTGGCTATTTAGTAGTGGTGTGACACACCCAGCCCACTCATGCAGACAAACTCTCCACTTTAGGGTTTCCCACCCCAGGGCTCAGGGGCCCTCTCACTGCTGCTTTTTGCATGTCACATGTTGACAGGTTAAAGTCAGTGCAGGCTGTGTTCTTACACTTTTGAGTGTAAGTCACAATTGTACAGTTTCACACCCTTAACATTACGTAACGTTTAGGTAACATCGATTTCAAGAACACATTCCAGAGAAAAGAAGAAGAGACCACAGTGCTCTTTATGCAATGCATCTTTTTGTTAGCATGCTGCGTGTTAGCATGTTGTAAATGTTCCATTATGTAGAGATATACTACATGATTCAGGAAAGATTCATTACTTCATCCTTAACAAGTTTGCTAGGAAACGAGCGCTGCACATCATGTACAAAGGAAATATGCAGTTTAAGTCACACCTATCATTCCTAATTTAGTCAATATTCTCCACCTCAACCCAGTGAACCTTAAAAATGAAGATAACACACTGTGGATATGGGTGACAACATACCCCACTCTCCATGACAGAGGAAGAGAAATGGGAAGTTGACACTTGACCTTTGCACCCCATCTGGCGTCCATTAGGGTCTCCTGATCCCATGTGTCACCAAGTCCAACCCCCCATTTAAATCACGTCCATCACTCCATCTGCTGTCATCACACACACACACACACACACACACACACACTAAGACACACTGCTCAATGTCACATACCAGAGGACTATAATAGTGATGCTATCTTCCCTGCCTGGAGCTAGAGATTCAGTTACCATAGTAAACATCCAAAAGCCTGATAAGAGACTTCAGCACTCGTTCCCCCAAACCAGGATGACAATGAACTGTAAATCATTTCTCCAGATAAGTGAGTTGTTTCTTGCAGTCTGGTTTTGTTTATCTAACCCATCTTCATTTCTAAGCTCCAACACTATATTCAGGGTGTTTGAGCTGACATTGTGTCTATCAGAACTGACATTTGTCTATGATATATTTATATTGCCCCTCTTGTTTTGTCCAAGCTGAGTTTGTTCTTTCTAATTACTGAGTGTTTCATTGCGCGTTATGTTTTATGTATGCTCACGTGTCACATGCCAAGAGCAGGTATTTACGTTCAATTCTATGAGGCAAATGGAACCATGGCCACAGCCGTCAGACTTTATAATAATCAGTTTTGATATTTATTATTAAATTAGTTTGTAGTATTTTGTGTTCTTGGATGTCATCTTTTTAAATACTTTTAAATAAGTTTTTTTATATAGATATTTAGATATGTTGTATATTCTTTATAATTTTTATATTTTACATGTTGTCATTATTAAGGATAGTGTATTTTTCCATATGTATAAATGTCTGCTCAGTTCAGTTTTAACTGTAATGCAGAGTGAAAAAAAATAATCTTGAAACTTATAAAACAGGCAATCATATTTTCTGAGCTGTCCAATGTGCTGAATCACACAGGATGTTTAAAATTTCAGACAAGATTTATTATGCTCAGTGCTATTCAAGTATCTCTTAAATCTTAGGATAGAAATATCTGGTCAGTCTCTCAGCCAATGAGATCTTGAAGCCTGTGCCAGGCCGTGTTTGACAAGGGTGGGAACGAGGGCCTTGGCTCGCTAGGCTAGCGTGTTTCTGCAGCAGCGTAGACCTACCGTAGACCTACTAGTGTGCTAAGAAGAATGGATGGGTGGCATGAGACCAGTGCACTTTTTCTCATAGCAGGACAGTGAAAAGAGCCCACTAAAGAATCACACTGAATTGTCCCTCTGAGACGCTTAGATAAACACACCACTCCAATAGGCCTGGTGTCCAGTTTCAGCAAGAGCCAAGGTGAAAGAAAAGAGATGCAGAGCATTGTGCAAAGCATTGTGGGCTTTGTCTACTCACTGGCTTTTTTCTATTTTCTTTTTGGTTCTTTTGTTGTTCTTGTTGTTGTTGTTGTTGTTGTATCAGCTGATTTTTTTTTACTGACCAGACACCAGTAGCAATAACAAAACTGAAAACAACATCCTTTAAGGAGCAAAAACATCAACAGAAAAAAGCAAGAGATTGGATCTAATAATTGCCTGTGCTGGTGGGAGAAGGGGGGGGGGGGCTTCGAACGGTATCCCACGGTTGGGAGCCAGCCCGAGGGCACACTTAGGCACGGCGAGAGCCGGAGACGTGCCTGTCGCCTGTCCCCAAGAGCGGATAGGCAGAGAGCCGCCAACATGAAAGAGAAACCAGGAACTGGCATGAAAGTAAAGGTGAGAGGTCACTTACAACCACTGTCATCGCTGAAACCATCCACCACCCCCAGAAAGCCTTACATGACACCTGGCATGGGGAGGTGCGCAGAGCCCGGCTGGGTTATTTTTTCTTTTCTTAGGGTTAGACGTTTGGCAGCAGAACTTCATGGAACTGGAGCAAGGCGTGAGGTAAATCCAGCAGACGTGTCACATAACCTTCATCTCACTGGCATTTAATCCTTTATGCTTCAGTTTCAAAAACAAGGGCTAAAGATTACAATCATTGGGAAGTCATCTCTTATTGGACCTCTCTTAGAAAGCGAGGGCAGATTCTAAAATGCAATGTCATGCTCTAGTGACTTTGCTGACTACAGTGCCACCCACCGAGATTTGGAATCCATATCAAAACTGTCACTCACTGCGCCCAATTACTCAGCAGGGAGGAAATGTACACAAAGCCTTCGAAACCTCGAGCTCTCAACTATATGCAGAGTGAGAACGAGGCATAAAAGGAATAATCCGTCCTTATTTTTTGTTCTTTTGAGCCCTGATCAAATAATACGGTGCTGTGATTACGAGCCCTGCCTCTGCCAGAGAGAACCTTCTGGTCTCGTGAATGCTGTCTATTCCTTCCTGCCAGGGACGGGGGCGTTAGGGAGAGAGCTGGTGGAGTTAGTGCTCCTGCCTTTCATTTCTCTGTGGCTATCCTAATGACTTTCTGGGGAACCTGGGAGAGGCTTGTACTGTATGGTTTTGATTTTGTCAACCAAAATTTGAGTTGTTATGCCACACATAATAATTTGATTGCTCAACTCAGACCTCACTGTGTGTTAAGCCTCTTCCAGGGCATGTAAAACCCAGTTTTAATTTGTGTCCTGTTCTCTATTACCCTCTTGGTGTGTAAAAGACACTGTTCTGTGAATCTACAGTATAATTCAGTGTTGCCATAGAAAACCAGGCTGATGCATTCATACTGATTAAAAATTATAGCTGCTTCAATAAATATAGATAATGATGAAGAATGTACTCTCCCACACACACACACACACCCACAAACGTACACACACACACTCACACACACCTCTCTCCTTAAATTTCACATCCTCACTCCTCCTGAGATGCCCTTGCTCTGCAGTTTGTTTTACCGTTGTTGTTCCAATTTCCATGGATACTTAACATAATGTGGGCTCATTAGTTATACAGGAACAAGTATATTGCCATATACCTCCAAAAAAACAAGGTCTCGTGTTAATTTGTCATGACAGTGTAGAGCTGGAGTTTGGGGTATTTTGTTTTTTTTATTTATAAAAGTATCGGTTTACTTGCCAAATAATACTTCATTCTTCCTATGGTGGGACCCAAACCTGTATCTTGGCTGATGGCAGTTAAGGGATCAGATTATTTCCAGAGGTGTGCGTGGAGGTGATGTAACTTCAGCAAACATCCACAGAATTTATCAGGCAGTCCGGACAGGTCTCTCATCTTCAAGGTCTGGCACAACTACTAAATAGTTTCTTGAAAGTATAAGTATTTCAGGGTTACTCTAGCATATGCCCAGTATTAAAAAAAAAGGTGTTTCCTTAAGTATATTATTCAAAGTAAAGACTTAGTTAGAAGGCAAAACGTTCAAAGGTGACAGAAAAACTGAAAAAATATAATCACCAGTGAAGCATTACTGGGTATTTTGAACCTACAAGCTTAGATGATGTTAATCCAACCTTAACCAATACTGCACCTTTACTGGTTGTTTATTTGTTTGTTTGTTTCTTCCTCAATGTTCTGCACATAAGTGGTGGTGATGAACCTGGTGGGCACCCTTAACTGGGCCCTGCATGACCACTTCTGGGAGCTACAGAGAGAGGCCCAGTATACCTTCCTGAGCTGACGACAGACTTGGCTTACAGGACATGTCAAGGTGATGATAGTTCTACTGAACACCAGATATGACTCACTCATCTGGAGATACCAGTTCAAGGATCAAGAACTTCTCGCTAGTGATCTGGAAGACCTCAAAAGAAATCAGAAGCTCATTCGAGAAGACAGTGGAGCATGTGTTCAGGCTCAGAAACGAAGCACCATGCCATGGTTTGCCATCAGCCAGCTGATCTCACCACTAGGTTTTACCTGCTGAGGTCAAGGTATCAATAAGATCCAGGATCAATAAACTTGGGCAGGACTTTCACTTTGTGAACCTGAACTTTTCACCTCTGTTTATGCTCAACAGCATGGCAGAAAAATGACAGTATCTCTTGTTATTCGAAACTAGCGCTACGCAGTAGCGCTGGAGAACTGGTGGTCTGTTCAGCCTCAGTGGATGGATGGGAAAGGCGCTGAGAGATAACAGGTAGTGCGGCTCCCACACGTCTTCCATCTTCCATCTTACGGCAAAACGCACCACCTATTCGGAGGACGGAGCAAAATGTTACTATTTTAGATGAAAGAGCTGCAGAGATATTGTTTGGTTTTGTTTTTTTCTCACAGTTACGCTTGAGGAAGAGGAATGTGGAAAACCTTACTTAATGTTAACGGTTTTGATTTGAGGAAAAGGGAATGAACAAATGGCACCCACCAAAAAATGTTGCTGAAAAGCTAATCAGTGTAAAGTAAACAGAGCTGAGTAGGTACTCAACACAATACTGCATGGGGCTAGATTACTAAAATCCACAAGCAAAAAGATCTTATTAAACTTGCACAGTACGTGCGATCTGGACAGTTTCTTTGATATTCCATAAACTGAGCTCAGATCAGAATGGCACTGAAACCAAAGCTTAGTGCGCACCAGTCGTGGAGCCCATTAGATCCAGCTCCCCCGCTGATGAATGATGGCATAGTGGTGGGTGTGGGAGGGGCTTGTGAGCAGGGCGGGCAGGGTGTATGCTCATCTCTGAGCATCGGCTGCGCTGCTATTATACAGACACTCCATTCTATTCTGTCTTTATATT
>JAOXYF010000009.1:991395-1012381 GCA_028565775.1 Sternarchorhynchus goeldii
GGGGGATCTAACAGGTAGTGTTGTGGTTTGGATGGGATGCAGTCTCAAAGAGGCCGGGCAGGGTGGGGGGAGGGGGGCCAGGTAAAGCTATCCTGTGGGAGCCGCCCCGTTTGTGTGATCTGTTCATTCAGGTGGTGAGGAGGAGGGGGGGAGGGGAGAAAGAGCGGGAGGAAGGATGTCTCCTGCCTTGATGAAACTCTGGCGTCCCTTTTGTTGTTTGTGAAAACAAAGCAAAAAGAGTTAAAGAGCCAAAAAAAAAATTGAGGAAGAGAGAAGGGGAGGTGGTCAAGTCAGTCAAGGACAACAATGCAGTCTGCTCAGTGGAAGAGACATGATGTCACGCTCCAGGGTCTCTGGTGAGGGTCAGGTAGGGTGGGGTGCCCTCTTCTCTCACCAGCACACACACACACACACACTCTCTCTCTCTTTCTCTCTCTCAGTCTGTCTCTCTCTCTCTATGTAACCCCCCCATATCTCTCTGTCTGTTTTTCCCTTCATCTTTATCCATTGTCTATCACCATCTCTTTCTCTTTTTACATCTCTCTTATTTTCATTGTTCTCTCCCTCTCCCTGTCCAAGCATAACTGTGTGCTGTATACATACATTAAAGTGTGTGTGTGTGTGTATACACACATCCACGAGTGTGTGAATGAACCCAACGTGGGAGCTGTCGGGCGCACAATGGGAGCCCTCCCGTCTCCACTTCCGCGTGGCGGTCATTTGAAACGACCATTTCCAGGCCGTTCATTCATGCTGGTCCCCGGTGAGCGCGCCCTGCTACGGGATCACTCTCAGGGGGGCAGCCACAGAGCAGCAGGCATGCTGGGTGAGAGCGCTGATTGGGACTGGCTCGCCCCAGCGCAGACTAGGCCAGTACGGCGCACGTCACGTTTCACAAGGCTCCTGCGGTCCTGTTCCCATAACACGCCTGTTCCTAGAATTTAAAACAGCTTACATT
This sequence comes from Sternarchorhynchus goeldii, assembly GCA_028565775.1. Classification (NCBI taxonomy): domain Eukaryota; kingdom Metazoa; phylum Chordata; class Actinopteri; order Gymnotiformes; family Apteronotidae; genus Sternarchorhynchus; species Sternarchorhynchus goeldii. The sequence continues at coordinate 992,354 of JAOXYF010000009.1, forward strand.
GTCATATGCTAGCAATATGCACTGCAACGTATTCCAGTTATGCAATACTTGATTATTGACTGAATATCCTTAACCCCCTTCACACACACACGCGCGCACACACACAAATTCACACACATACACACACACAAGTTACAAGCTTTACTTCTTTTAACTTCAAAAAGAAAATGATACTGCTTGCCTTGTGCATGTAATTACTAGTTCCAAATGAACATGTTTAGAAAGGGGTCAGTGTGCAGGTGGTCAGGAAAAGACCAGACAGGAACTTGGAAGGCTGCAGTTTCATAAATACCTTCTAATGTATGAGCAGGCACACACCGCCACCATGGATGGGAGCTTTTCCCAGCGCACCGCCGCTCAATACCCCTGCTGAGAGCAGAGGACGTCACAAGGGAACAACACTCTCCTCATGGCAGCAACGTTCCCAGCCACGACGCCCTGCACTCAGCAGGACGTGGGGACCACAAAGCTTGTCCCGCCGAACACACACACTCTTCCCTTCAGTCCCCGCAAGGCCAGACGTGGTGCAGGAACACCCCAGACCTCCCACCCCGAGGACCCTGCCCGTCTCCCCTGGCTGCATCTCGCCATGTGTTTTGGCCTTTTGCGTGATTGCTAACAGAGGCTGCTGGCTGTGTTCTGGCCCGGCCCGCCAGGCTACGGCACCAGCACCTCTGTCCCGGCTCCCCCTGCATTGTGCGCAGCGAGGATTCAGGGGTGGACCTCGGCGATTCACGGAGGGCTCCGCTCATTGTTTGGTCTCTTTAGTTAGACACAGGAAATTGTACCCTTTGCCACCCACAAGTATTCAATGGTGCCTATCCAGTTAAACTGCTAAAGAGAGACGTGGAGACAAAGGGTCCTTTCTGGAGACGAGAGATGACAGTGGACGTGGATGGAGTAAGGGGGTTGGACGGGGTCTCTGGAGAGTAGGAGTGGCAGTGTCATCGTTTTGAGCCGTTGAAAGGTGCACAATGCGGGAGGATATCATATTTTCTTGTTTGACAAATGGATCCCCCGCAGTGACGAGGGCAGGAGCGATCGCCCCCGCACAGGGAGCAGCCGTGCTCCAGAGCGAAGGGGCGGAACCACGCTGCCGGCATGGATCCAGAGGGGAGGCCCGTGGCTCTGATTCAAACCCGGGCGTCTCGGACGATCGGGATGCTTGCGAAGACGCTGCTGAAAGATCGCAACGTCGCACGCGCGGGGGAGCGCTGATGTGCCAGCAAAGAGGGCAGAAATGCTCACCCAGCAGCTACTCAGGGGGCTGACTGAGCTTTCACAGCCCTCGACACCACAGGAGGATGAAGAGAGGAGGCGTCAGCGAGACGCTCACACATAATAAATATCGGCCCGTGTTTACTCACAGGCAGTCCCACTCAGCCTGTAACATGATTTTGATAAACTGAGGATGTAAACTAAGAGAAATAGGCCTCGCCCACACAAATTGCCACAAGTCTGGAAGACAGAAGAGCAATGTGCTTCCTCTGCCAAGTTAGTTCAGACTTGGCCGCAACAGCGGTCGAATCTGTTCATTAAATTACACGAAATCGCTTCAGATATCAACAAAAACAATAGGAAGTTGGCTGTGTTTCCCACAAATGAAACACACGTTCACACACACACACGAAGCACAGTTACTGTAACCTTTTACTGTAAAACCGTACACTGACAGTTCTGTTCTTCTGCACTAAAATGCCTGGTTCCGCTAGTGACCCAGTGCCATGAGTTAAAGTAGTTGTTGAAGCATGAAAAAGACTAAACTGAACAGTGCTCTGGCCCTACAGCTTTTGAATAATGGAGTTGTTCCCATATCTGAGCCATAAGGATGTAACAAATGAATTGTTATTAGATTTAACAAACTAAAAAAAAAAATAGAAATACCTGAGGATGGGTGGGAGTTTTATTATTTAAATTCAACATAACTGCCTTACAAATTCTAGAAGATTCTTCATAATATATACAACCACACATTCAAATATATAAATAAACAAAATACTTTTCCAACTGCAGTATAATCCTATCCAAAAAGCAATTTAAAAAAGTTTCATCCAGTGGTGTGAATGAAGGTCACTGCTGATCAAAGCAGAATTCTGACCCTCCCACGAAACACCCAGCATTCCTCTTTAAACACATTCACGTGCTCACTGGCACTCCCTCGGCCGGCACTCCCTCCGCTGGCACTCCCTCGGCCGGCGCTCTCACCTCTGCTCCTCCCCACGCGGTCAGAAAGAAAGCAACGGCAGCTCTTTCCACCTGAACGAGGAGGCGATAACACGCCAATGTCTGCACTTCAGTTTAGTAACACGCCAATGTCTGCACTTCAGTTTAGTAACACGCCGATGTCTGCACTTCAGTTTAGTAACACGCCGATGTCTGGACTTCAGTTTAGTAACACGCCGATGTCTGCACTTCAGTTTAGTAACACGCCAATGTCTGCACTTCAGTTTAGTAACACGCCAATGTCTGCACTTCAGTTTAGTAACACGCCAGCCTCATGCGCTTTGGCATAATAGCGCGCCAATATCTGCACTTCAGCTCAGTAACATGCCAACGTCTGAGTTTTGGCTCAGTAACACGCCAACGTCTGCAATTCATCTTAAAAACATCCCCGTTTCAGGCACATCGGCGTAATAGCAAGCCATGGTCAGACAATTCAGCTTAATAACACGCCAAAGTCACGCACATCGCTTTAATAGCACACAAACGTCTGCATTCTGGCCTATAAGCAAAAGCTGGGGAACGTTTTCTGTAGAACCAAAGCAAGTTTAATTCCAGGGTAATCCCGACTTAAAATAATTTTTAATCATCTGGATGACATCTAGGGTTCTAATTACAACAATCAATAATCAAACAGTGGTAAAGTGATGCAGATAAATTCAGTTTTACTTATATAGCACGTTTGAGAGCAAACTTCACTAGAAAACCATCTTTCTAAAGGCCAGGCGTGGAGGGCTGAAGAGCAGGAGGTGGTGGTGAGGAAAGGCTCCCTGTGATGGCCTGCTGAAGGCACCTCGAAAAGAGTCAGAAGCAAACACCTCCGTGGGGCAAGAATACCTCTCGCTCCTGCCTCTTCTCACTTCACTGTAGTTACTGAATAACTCACAATAGTTACAGGGTTGTACACCTTATGAATGATGACTAAATATGCCTTATGAATTATAGGGTTTAGGATGTTACCAAGATGATTTGGTTTTGCTTATGAAAGCTAGATAAGAGAATTATAAGGCAGGTTTAAAACACCAGCAATAGAAGGTAAGAGATTGTGCATGCAATCATGACAGTTTAAGTGCAGATAGATAAGTCATGCTTGGGTTTGATAGGTTTGATCCATCATTCCAGGAGCTTGACAGAGATATGAAGAGTTTCTGGTGCATCTACGTGAATGTATTCACTGCTGCGAAGGCCGAAATATGCAAATGGAGAAGTCGAGTAAGTTGGGCCAGCAGCCAGCAGAATAGAATCTGGCCCTGTAGACCATAATATACCACCATTGTTACCATGACAGCAAAATAGCAGGTTCAAATCCTCATGCTGCTTCAAAGAAATAAGACAGTAGGATAAACATAATTTTTGTACCCTACTAAGTCCTTTTGTCACCGCACCAAGGAATATTCCTCATTTTGGGGTGTAACAGATCAATCTTGACACCATAACTGCTTCTACCCAAGATGATTCTACCCAAAACATCTTTTCCTGAGTACAATTCATATTCTGTATTAACGTAGATGACCTCTGACTTATAAACAGTAACAGCCCTACTAACCATGCATATAAACATTTATCATTTAATTTGTCAGTAAAACCCAGAGTTAACCTTGAGGCAGCTGTGGCATTTCTTTCTGTTACGTCCGACTCTAATTGGAACCACATGATGCCATTTATTCTGTGTTGACTTTTGAAGAATTATTAAAGTGGTATCAGAGATGGGAAAAGAAAAGTCAATATGAATCAGCCAATGGTGGATGTTTCAAAACAGCATGTGCATCCCATAAGAGTAAAATTATAAAACAATTTTGTACAGATTTGTGATGGTTTGTGATGTACTCCTTTCCTTAAAAAGAACCTTTTTTTTAGGGAATACATAATGTTCAAAAAGTCCCTGAGTGTCAGCTGGCTTGGATGACAGTACAGTTGGCCCACACAGATGGATTAGATTGTAATGTGTCCCTGTCAACAAAGGGACAAAGCAGTCCAGCAGAGGAACATCTGAAATGCAGATTCTCACACTGATTCATATGATGTTAGACTGCAGCCATCCAGAATTAGTTTGCAAAACAACCTCAATTTCTATTAATTCTTTATTTGAAAAAAAAAACTTAACCAAAATGTTCTTAACTTGAAGTTCCAAAACTTGGCAAAGCCAGGGAAATAAGAGGGTGGAGCCTAAACCCTCATTATCTGTGAGATAAGAGGGTGGAGTCTAAACCCTCATTATCTGTGAGATAAGAGGGTGGAATCTAAACCCTCATTATCTGTGAGGCAAGAGGGTGGAGTCTAAACCCTCATTAGCTAAACTGTGGAAGAAATGCACAGATAAACCCATTCCAGATTCATGTGTTTTGGACCGACAGCAAATAAGATGTCATAGGATTTGTCCATGGGTCCAATAAATAAAACACACTCAGGTGATCTTTGATGCTCAGCAGAGCTTTGTTACTATTTTAATCAAATAGTGTGCTGAATATAGAATATTAGATGCTTATATTTAAGCACACACATAAATACCAGACAAAACATTGTCCTGACTTGCCTAAAATCCATCACCTTTCACCCCAAAACAATCAGTTAAGGGTGTATTTTCTTTGGGATTTATTACTGTACTGTATTGTACTGAATTTCCAATGTTTTTGGTCTTTAACAACCCAAGAATTGACATATTTCCTGGGCTCGTCTTTGAGTAATGTCCTGTGCTAGAGTATTTTTTTTTTACCTAAAACACAGTAAAGGCATCACAGACTGGCAGAGGCTTGTCCAGGCCGTAAGTAATGCAGGATGCTGACGTGAGACCCTCACAGTGTTCCACGACTGCCATTTTAGACCTGAATGAACAGGCGTCTTTGATGTGTACGAGAACGTTCCGCTGTTTACAACGCAGTCCATCGCTCGCACTCAGCTCTGTCAGGACACAGTGCCTTCACTGCACCTCGTAAGCAAAATCTCCACTTCAATGCGGTTCTTTTAAAAACATCTGCCATAAAAGACAGCTTACTTTTCATGGGTCGCTCCAGACGTTCCTTTTGAAAATATGCAGTCTGACTAATTACTAAAGACAGCTGAGGATACCATACAGGGTGGAGAGGATAGAGCTGGTGGCCTTCAGAGCATCTTAAAATGTCCAGATCAGCAGAGAAGAGTAAAGTGCAGTTATAAGGCCAAAGTGCAGTTTAAGGTTAATGGAAACTTGTATAATGGAGCTACATGTCTGTTCTATATATCAGGGCTCTTAACACCTCATCCTGGAAGTACAGCGTTCCACTTTGAATTTAATGTGCTTTAATACAGCAGAAGCAACTTGATCAGTAACTCCTACAGCTCTGTTGCTCCCCAGTTTACCAGCCCTACTGGGCTAATCCAAGAACTTCAGTCTGGACTGTCAGCTCAGCCCCATTAGAGGCTGAGGCCATAGACCAGAAATATAAAATAAAAGGTTTAAAGATGTGCTTGAGTTATAAAAATATTGCTCCAGTAGTGACAGGTTTTCTCTCAAGACCTTCCAATCTCAACATTTTTGTGTCCCCTAATTAAACAGCTTGAGATATTACAGGTATATTGCTTTTGTCAGAGCATTGGCATTTTGAATCAAGGGTTAGTGTGCTTTCTTGACTGGTAGTGCATAGTGTGGGATAATGGAAGCACAGCAGGAGTGGTTGTTTCACCAGGATGGGCTCCAGGACTTGGCTGATCGGGGACTGTCTGTTTAGATCATCTGAAATAATAACGACCATTTTCTTGCGCTCTGCACGCAGTTTGTTTGAACTTATTGGAATGAGTTTGTGCAAAAAAAAAAAGTTTGTGTCAGAAAAAGAAATGGTCATTAAAAGAGTAAAAATAAAGATTGACATGCTTTATACTTTATACCACTAATACTTTAGTAGTGGTGGCTACCATAACCTGAAGGTCTGTGCGTAGAATACCTTTTCCACTACATCAGCCATTTGTCTACAGAAAAAATACTGTACTTTTTTCCGAGTGTATTGTACCAGCGCACTAGAATTCAATATATAAACACTGATTAGCCTAATGAGGCAGATGAACATGAATGGAAAGACGTGAAACCCGTGGAATCCCTCTTGGTGCTGTGTGATTAGACCTGGAGGATCCTGCTTAGCGCGTCTGCAGGTTTGAAATCACCTATGGCGATGTATGTGCAGGGAAGGCGCGTGGCCACTTCTGTGACCTGCATTACCCGCCGCAGACGGCTACAGATCGTAGCGAGACCCCTCGATTTTAGTATTCGTGCAGTGGCGTCCAGGAAAAGAGTGGCGCACGGCGCCGCGAGCGTGCGATCAGCGGCAGCTGGAGTCGCAGCGGTGAGTGGGGGGCCAATGCTAACAACTGCACTGGATTACCATGACAGGCCCATTTGTCTCGGCAGTGGAAGCGGCTCGGGGGCCACAGGCGAGGCTGTGGCCCTATTCGGCGCATGTGTGTTTGTGGGTGGCCCAGCAAGGCCCGTGGCTTCCACACCGTTTGCACAGACCACTTAAAAGGCCTGGAGTCAGCTTCCAATTTCAGACCAAATTTGAGTTGTACTTCACAATGTCTAGCTCCTTTATTTTTTCTGATATTTTTTAGCGCTTAAACTACCAGATCACTATGAAATCAACTTACTCTTGCACTGAAAGTGGTATCCTGCTTCTCCAATCCAGTACCCCCAGACTTGGTCATTACCTACAATTAAAAACACATGTGGAAGGAAAAAAAACACCCAGAATCAGACCTGGACAGTGGTAGATAGCATGACTTTGCAGACCAGGAGGGGAAGGCTGGTATTCAGTAATTACTGTAGGTTTTGCCTTTGTACTGTCAAGGAAAGTGAGAAAATGATTTATTGGAGGGTTTAGCACCAGGCACCAAGGTCTTTAAAAAAATCCATAAAAATAAAGTGGCTTAAATGATTTGAAATAGCCCATGATCTTCAGAACCATCTGCTGCTTTCACTGACAATATACATCAGCCTGAAATGTAAAACTCAAAATCTAATATTTTACACTGAAATAACACATAACCTAAAGGCCAAAAATGTTTTTAGAAAAGTTCATAAACATTAAAGTCCAGATAAAAAAAAAAAAAGTGACGAATGAAGTCAAGATAAAATATTTGGTATCAGATGAGTCCAACAGTGCCACGCAGATCTTATAAGACATATGACTGTAGAACAGCTACAGTTGAACCCAGCTACAGCACAGTCTAGCGCTGTGTTAAATCCCACATCTGTGTTGTAACAAGGACAGCACTACTAGGAACTAAAAAGTACAACCAGTTTTACTTTTTACCACTTTGTACTGTGCAAGACTAATTACAATGTGATGTGTCAGTATAATCAGCAGTAATGTCTCGATTCTCCTCCAATTTCCTCAAAACAAATAACAGCAAATAAACATTCAGCAAACTGTGTTATATCACATCAATTTGACATCAGTGGGATATTTGTTGGGATATTTGTTGGAATATTTGACTCACTTCTTGGGATATGTTTACTCCCAAGAGCACGCAGAATAAAACACTCCACTCCTGTGTTCAACGTAAGCCAAGCATTATGTCCCTCCTGGCACACACTGCATAATTTCAGAATTATTTCACTCCATATCAGCTTACATAACTGCAAAGGGAGAAATTTCAGTTGTCCTGGGGAAACTAGGGACCAATCTTTCTGATTTTCAAAAAGGCTTACAAAAGTATGAATATATTGATGGTTATTTGACATTACTGAACATCTGGAAAACACATTCATGTACAGGGTGACTGTGTGATTTCCTACCCTATAAAAATATTTAACAGCTAAAAAGGTTTATTATGCAAAGTTTATAACATTGATATAATCAAAAGCTGTTTCACATTATTGTAGCTGACTAGAAATATCACTGTATAAAAACATTTGTCCTAAAAAAATGACAGGAGTTCATTTGCTGCCTTTTTGAAGCATATTTGATTCTTCATAAAGCAATCTTTCGCTAAACAAAACGTTCCAATACATTTATCATGAATGTATGTGTGTATGCGTGTGCGTGTGAGTGTGTGTGTGTGTGTGTGTGTGTGGTTGTGTTTGTATGTGTGCGTGTCTGTGTTTGTATGTGTATGTCTGTGTGTTTGTACGTATGTGTCTGTGTGAAAAGGAAAAACAAATCTGCATTCATTTCAAAGCACTGAACACTATGAGATAATAACTCACATTAAGTAAGGCGATGTCAGATCAGTGTGTAGTCTGAAAAACATAAACACCAGGCTGTTCTCAGAGAGGCAATAATATGCATGCGTTTACTGAAGCACTGACGATGGCAAAAATCTCTCTCACTTAATCCCCACTGTGGCTATCAAGACACTACAAAAAGGTTTTCATTTCATGAACTGCTTGAATGGGATATTTTATTCCATCAGTAAGCCCTTTGGTTGTTTCAACTCACTCTGAAGTGGGGCTAGTGTTGACTGAATTAAATGATTTGTTGTTGCCTGTAGATTTGTTTTATTTTATATCAAAAAGGTCCATTTAATATCACAGCTGGAGATGACATGGCAGCAGACAGAATAATGCCCTGGTTCAGTGGTTAAAGGGGAATTAAATATATGGAGACCATGAGCACTGCTGGTGGTTTGTCATGTTAACAGCTTTTCGAATAAGCACTCAGTACTTTTGGAATAAGCACCCAGTACTTTTGCCTGTTCTTTTCCCCATTCTGCCAGACACACAAAGGATCAGTCGCCCCCAAGTTTTACAGACGTGTCAGAGTGGTGAATGTGAACCCAGTCATGGAAAAGGCCGTTGGGGCTGGGCGGGGCAAAACCCACACAAGTCGCTTGTTTTCAGCACAAGACCCTGAAGTGTATGGCCAATAAATATCTATTCAAATGGAGTCAGCGTACAGAAATGCTAAAGCTAGCATTGCCTCAAGAGAGATTAGCTCTGAGAGTTTCAGAAAGAAGTTACAATAAACAGATGAGGGACCCATTTTGAACGCAGTCAGGTGGATTCAAGCAAGCTGTTTTTCACCCCCAAATCCTCATATATTTTCCACATTTTCTTCATAACTATGCAGGCCAGTTAAAGATTTTCTGATCCAGGTGGCAAAGCATTCAATGGTTTATTTCCTAAAGCATAATAAATACTACACTGTGGAATGCAATCTGTCTGAAATAATGTGAGAGTAAATCTGATACTTGTAAATGTAAAAAAATGTGCCACTTTATTAACCCTGGTTCCTCATGAACGCTCAAGAAAGACAAACTCCTACCTACCCATAACAACACTAATACTAATACTACTCCTATTATAATGGATCTATTTTCCTCTAAATGCAGTGATGTTGAAAAAGCACCCCTTGTAATGAACTGAATGATGATTAGTCATTCATTATTCTTTCCTTTCCTTCAAACTGTAACAACAAAAACACACATGTTGTAGGTCAAACTTTTCCCTCTCGTCTCGTGCGGTTTGCTTTCCCCTGGCGCTCGTAACGTCGCGACTGAGGCTGACTCTGCCCAGCACCCCAGTACCCAGAGTTCCCACACACCTCCCACCAGTGCCACTCGCCCACCTCTGAATCCTCTGCTCAGGCGTTTAAGCGAGCGCCTCGATTTACCGTGTCTCAAGCATCTGCAGAATTTCAGATACTTTTTAAACATATTAGTTGATCGTCTAAAGATAAAATTGTCTTTTCTCTTAATTTTTTTTTGTTGTTGCTCATTTGCAATTACAAATCTTGCAAAGACTTGTAATAGAAAACACATTCTTTAATTTTTTTAACAGTGTAAATATACACTAGGAAATATACACTAGGTAAAAAGTATAACAGCAAGGATGCATCTCTCTAGGCGATATTTCCAGACAGCAAAAACACAACATGGGCTCTTCGTAGGAAATCAGAACCAAACAGTTCAGTGGGGTTTGAAAATAATTTAATAGCAATATTTCTCTATGGCAAAATCTTGATATACTGTATATGCAGAAAAAATGCAAATAGGGTGACAAAATTGTGGATGTAAAATATGTTTAGCACATGCAAGCACTTTGGTGCTGTAAAAAGAGCTTTACACGCTGCCACGGTAACTGCTGTAGATTACAATGCCTGCATTTCATCAAGGTGCCAATCCTGACAACCTCCAGAACTCCCATAATAATATGTACATGATATACAATTGTTTTTAAATACATTTCATTTCAATGTTTCCATGTTATTTACAATAAGAGCTTATTAATTATTTGTTAACTGATGGAATTCATAGGAAAATACAATAGAAATTTCACACAATAGAGGCACACTTTGTATTGTATTGACTATTATTGGCTATAGTTATTAGATTCAAATGTCACAACAATAAGATTTTACTGTGTGTAAAAACTGAACAATATCTACACATTTAGATGATCCATAAACAAAGATATGCTTAAAAGTGTAAACAATTTCTCTAAGTAATAATTTGTTTTTATTCAGATTTTTCAGAGTAAACAAAGTAACAGATGAATCAAACCCTTTGATGTGAATCTGAATGAGAAGTAATTCACCAGGCATGTGCACTTTAAAACTCACGCCAGTGCATACAAACCTCACACACTCCCTCACCTCTCTGAGTGTGCAGTGAAGCGCAGGGCTCTATGCCTCTATCTCCTTAAAGTTGAAGTAGTATTTGAATGGTTGTCAGTGGTCTAGATGGTCAATGTCACATTTCTGAGGTTAGATATATAATCATAACCTCACCCCAAAAATATATAGTTTAAATCCAGCTCATAGGCTACACGACAAAACATATAGTTTGGAAACTCGGAAAATTTGGGTGTTGGCCCAAAGTTTCCAAGTTTCATTTTAGATGCTAAGTAGATCATTATTATATAAAAATTTCCCTCATACAAATAAACACATTGGGTGTGCACCTGTCCTCTGGGTTCTGGAATCAGATTTCACTATTATAAAAAACAAACAAACAAAAAAACAGGTTTAAATCCACGCTGCGTTGTATCCCACTATGGTACAGCATTTGACCGTCTCCTCAGTCTGAACGTGAAGATCATGGGTTTCAGAGCATTTCCTGCAAATCCATGAACTGCAGTGAAATCCATGAAATCCACAAGCCTCTACCCTTTTGCACTTTCACAGTCAAAGCCCCGAATGCAGGAAACAAAGATCAGTTTTGAGACACTGACAATATGCAATTCTTTTACATAAACAAAATGGGTTTTTACAAATCCCTTAAAAAAAGAGACAAACTTTGATGTTTCATGCTGGGCAAGTGGGTATTATATATGGACCTAACAGACAACTGTATGTGGTTATATACTTCAGCAGATACAGAACGGATATTGTTTTCATGAACTGTAGAGAGATTACTGAGTTATACGAAATCCTGTATGGAGAATGCGTATGATGTGAAATATGCACTTCAAAGCACAAGGTAAACACAATCCGGTTTGGAATGGATTGCAAGTAACCCTAAAGGCATACAGAGAGTGGAACTGTTTCAGAACCTCCACTTACCTAGTGTGGGTAAATAGCTATGGCTTTCAAATCAGTACATTTCTTCAAAACATGTGCAGCAAAAGTTCATGAAAAGAGGCTTGGTGAGAACAATCCAAGACTGAGTCTCATCACGAACTCCAATCACCCATCCCAAACCCCAAACCTCAAACTCCCAAACTCACACACACCCACACACAGGCCCTCTCTCTCCCTCTCTCTCTCTCCTCCATGCCTCCTTTCATCACAACAGATGGCTGAGTCCCAGGAAGAAGGATCCTTTCTCCGCACCAACCTCGCGAGGAGAAGGGCTCCGTGGTGCAGCACCTCCGCCCGCCAGGTCCCTCACCCACCGTCCCCTCCGCTCGTCAGACTCTCTGGCACACGTGGAGCCTGGATCTGGAGTAGGAGGTGGCATCTTTCCACACTTTGCAGCTCAGGCCCTTGGCGCAGTCGCAGCGCTGAAATATTTCCAGGCCGTGTGAGCCCTTCTTGCGCTGCTTGGTGCAAACCTCGCCCTGCTGCAGGACCGGCTTGCAGATTTTGGTCCAGAAGTGACGGGCGCAGCAGTAACCGTCAGAGCAGTCTGACGAACGCAGGCATGAATCGCCCTCGTGACCTGAGGGGGGAGGAGCCAAAGTGGCGTGAACTCGGTTAACCACCTGATCTGTGGACGTTACATTAATCTACGAACAGTCTTTCAAAGGCCACTTTTATACTGCTGAATTCCAATATGGAGGTTAAGCACTGCAAATGTATTACACAACATACCACAAATGCATAAATTAATTAGATTAACATAACTAAATTATAGTGTTTAATATCCAAAGCTTCCATAACAGGCTAATCTTGAAGAATAATTTCATCAGTATGTTAGCAGTAATGACCGTGCTGTATGCAATCAAGCAGTGTCTGCTGGGTGGGGGGGTACTGTAAATCCAAACAGTCCAGAGGGAAGAGAACAAAATCAGACCGTTACATTATTTTGGCTTTTAGCCAAGAAAGAGTTCAAACACATTGAGTGCTCTTGCCGTTACATTGGATTTAAAATTGCATTACTGGGTCGGTCTAGAGAGCGAGATGAATGGTGCCCAGAAGTATCTGAGCGAATGATTTCCTGATTCATTAACCAATTCAGCCCAGCTGAGGAAAGCTCTCTGCATTTGTCAGGAGGTTTATATTACCCTTTCAAAGGGATAATTAGTATAGCAAACATTTATTATTCATGTGACTGCGTCATGTGAGATTTGTGTGAAATAATTTGGCATGTGGACTTCCCTTGCCAAAGGCTTTTAAACACACAAACCAGAAGCCCAGAGTTCCACAACAAAACCACAGTTTCCTGAGTGGACTTCCAGCCTGAAGCTCTAATCAGCAGTGTCCAGCATGCAAGTAGCCATGTGGCTCCAGTGGGTCACACCCATATGTGCGATACATCTGTGTGACCAGCAGGGTTAGCGAAGACTGTCATGCCTTAAACAAAAGTTACATCCCAGACAAAATCTGTCCACCGAGAACTTTAATAAGCCAACTGCTTTCTGATTGCTTAATGGTAGGCTATAAGAATTCGAGAATTGTTTCAGTTTAAGTACTCAAATGTAAGATTTTAAATATCTTGGTCAGGTTTCAATTTTAGAATGCATGTTAATAACACATGTAATTACATTACTTAAGTTTAATGACAGTCACAGCAGGAGTCTTCGGGTCATTCTAAGTTCTTCGGCCGTGAGTGTCATGTGATTTAGTTTAAGACTGAACGCTGCCGTCAGCAAACCTGCATGTGTGGCGTGTTTATGGGAGCAGCGAGAGCGGTGCATCATGGGAGCTCGGCACAAGCTCATTGGTGCACTTTATGCTCAGAGTTGCACATTTCTCTGATCAGCTGCACAATTCCGACTGCTTGTGACATGGCATTTCCTCCCATAAAACTGAATAACAACCCACGGGTGAAGCCACTGGAAATAACAAATGCACTGAACTGGGAGTCTGTGGATATGTGACCATCTTTGCAAAGATTTAATATGAATTCCTTACCTTTGACTTGGGGCTTCCTGCTCCTGTTCCAGCCCTTGTCTTTGGTCGACAGCTTATTGTTCTCCTTTAGAGGTGTGATGTGTGGGGACAAAACGCTCTCGGAGAGCGGAACGCAGATGTCTAGACCGGAGAGAGAAGTCTGGCATCAGTGTCTGGCTCGTTCATCCAAGCCTAGCACTGCAAGTTATCTCAGGACACTGGAAAATAAGTAGAATTCCTGTAGTTGGAACTAACTGCACATACAGTTGCTGCAGCGGTTGCCAGGGCAGCACATGGCATCTCTATGACAACGCTTCTTCCTCCGGCGGCAGGTGAGGCACCGCGAAGGAGCATGCTGAGGACTGTGACAGTAACTACCAACCGTGCACTCTTTATCACTACTGCAGGGGTACACCTACGCAAAAAAGAGAGAGTGAGAAAGGGAGAGAGAGAGAGAGAGAGAGAGAGAGAGACCAAGACAAGGGACAAATGTTAACTCTGAATTTCACAGTCTGCAATCTGCAAAAAAGTGGCATCTCAGAACATGTGCTCTGTTTATCACATTCACACATAAAATAGTTCAGTGTGCTCAGTGCAACTAAACTTTTATCAAATGCACCCCAGACGCCTATAGCTTATCTTCACTAGAGTTTAAGGTTCTCGACACACACACCAGGCTCCATCCAAGGAAGGTCTAAGAGACATTGTCAAATCAAATCAAAGTTTATTTGTCACATGAAATACTTTAGTGATGCTCAGCCACTGACACCAATATTGATAAAAGATTGATAAAAAGAGAAATTTTACAAAATATACATTATATTAAAATGTAAAGGGAGAAGATGTTAAATAGAATTAAAGTAGGAGTGTGGAACAGTGCAAACTGTATAAAGTGCCAGGGTGGTATAAATTGTACAGAGTGTGAGGTGACCAAAAAAAAAGCAAATGCATGTGTATACTTACACACACACACACACACACACACACCAAGACACGTACACACACACACACACACACACCAAGACACGTATACACACACACACACACCAAGACACGTACACACACACACACACACACACCAAGACACGTACACACACACACACACACACACACACACACCAAGACACGTACACACACATATTGTCTGTCACACTGCATGGGGTGTTTGTAATGTTAGTTTAACATGAAGTGAGAGGATTTTTCCAAACTGTAATTAGGTGCAGCTCTTGCTTAAGCAGATATCGATGTGTTTTGTCACCAGCAAGGTCAAGCAGCTTCTACTGGAACATGAGGAAAAGCTCAAAATATCAAAATATTAACCAGATATTATATGGAAATTATTCTGATCCAACTATAAGTTTAAAAAAACGCCAACCCGAAGTTTCCAATCACAACTATCACTCACTTTTCTGCTGCCAACTGTACTTTTATGTGACAGCTAAACATACGTATGTGGTAAAAACACACTAACAGACAATAAACTGTGCGTTGGATCATGTGTGTGGATCATGTGTGCCATTGCAGTGAAACACGGACCCATTTTATTCACTATAGCACTGCCTCAAAACAGACAATGTATTTGTTCTTCCGCAACTGCTAGTCATATCTCCTGTCCATCTCCTCATAATAAAAGAAACCCAGCACTGCTGCGAATGCCTAACTAATCAGAGATCTTGTAGAGATTCGTGGGAGTAGCCGCTGTTTGACCTTCTGTGAATGTGGGATGCGTGGTAGTTTATGTGGGTATTTCAGTTTGTTTTGTCCATCTGTATTTGTTCCCCTAAACACGCTTGTTTAGACTCAGTGAACGCTGTTGTACACTTTTACAGCAGCTACCAACCATCTAACCAGGATCATTCCTCTCTCAGAACGCAATTGGTTATTGTTAGCTGGACCAAGATGATCACAAGGAGAATCCAAGAATGAATGCATGAAGACAGGCAGTAAGTAACGATGAGCCCAGACTGTTTTCCATAACACGTGTGTGTGTGTGTGTGTGTGTGTGTGTGGATTGGGATGACACCATTGTTGGTACTCTAACCTATACTAATGTCTCACACATGCTTTTAGGTGTCTGGTGTAAAGTAGGGGTGTGATCCATACACAGAATAAATTGAACCACATTCGTAATAGAGCCCCAAAACTTGTTCCAACAAAATGTCTTTAAGTGAATGTGACAGAATTTTTTGTTTATGCGCAATGGAGAAGTAGCCTGGCAAAGTCTGCCTTTAATTTAAAAAAGAATTATGAGTGTATTTACATGTTTGCCAAGAAATTTTAATTCAGTAGGCTACCATATTCTCCATCAGGTGTGGTGTGGTTCATAATTAAAACAACTTGGTATGAACAGGCCTACAAAGTGACATGTGTTTTTAAAAATCCCTAAAGCAAGCATAGATTCTGAGTGTTTTAATATGTTTAAACAACATATTTTAATGAGAACTTGCTACCTGTTTTACTGTGTACGCCCATTGTCTTCGCCAAGACCATCAAAGCCGCATGAGATTTCTATTTTGATTTCCCACAGCAATCTATTGCGAGGTAACCTGCTGCTGCCAGACTGGTTTAGACCAAATCTAAGACTGGTTTAGACCAAGACTAAGCATCTGAGATCTGTTCCATACACAGCTAAGGCTTGGTGCTTGAGAAGCGCCTGTAAAGCACTAGCGTAGCATCAGTGGAGAGCTTGAGGTTTCCACGTAAACAACATGTTAGTTAAGTACTAGAGCTTTTGCTAAGACTACATTGGAAATACATGATGACTGTATCTATGCAGCCCACCAAAGATACAAACAACAGTTGAGAAAATAATCAAATCATATTGTGCTATCGCTAATTGCAAACATAGCATGCTGAAGTTGGTATAAATGTAAATTTGGTAAGGTGCTCCACGGTGGTTTCGTATATATGTTCCCATGGTCCCGTATTCTCCAGTTCATTACTCTGTTAATGCATATTAACTCTCCTTTAGTGGTCGAACAACTTAGACCGGTTTCAATTTAATTTTTTTCATTAAGCCCTTACCGTAGCTGCAGAGCAAATGAATGTTGGAGTGCACGCATGTAGAGGAGGGCAACACAGTACCCTGGAAACACAGGAATGGCCTCTTACACGTGCACACTGCTTGTACTGTAGCTATTCCACAACCCGCTAACGCTTACTATCAAACGTGATACAGTGTACAGTGATGGTGCCTGTGACCTATTGTATGAGGTCATCCACCAGAAAATCTACAAATTCTGACATATACTTTGTGAAATCAATGCGGTTTACAGAAATCCAAAACGTTCATGTGGGAAATCAGTACATACACAAAGACGACACCGTGCAGATTAAAGCGTACACGCGGGCAGTTCAGTAAAACAGGCCAGCAGGTAAACCCGCACAAAACTGATTATCTCACGAGCGTTTAGACAAACTACACCGGGTTGCACAGCATCCGTCTGGGCGATGAATATCAGAGCGGTACGGCTGTTATTACACGATCGCAGCAGCTCAACGTCGCCGCATGTGCCGCTAGTTTAGCGGCACGCTGAGTTGATGTTTAAAAAACGGTAGAGACAGCAATGACTTTGGTTTCACTATCAGTAAAAACAAGAACATAACTTAGTCTAATTCATCATTCTACAGCACATAAAACATGTTAAAACTTCTAGATCAATACGTATTTAAAGCAATTACCTAACTGTATCTATCTGAGAGAACAAAACGGTCAGGTGACACCATGAATGGTGTAAACTGAGAGGTGTAAACTTTCCAGCGTAAAGTAAACTATGTCATTGTCACCAATATCACGCGCCGTTTCTTTTATACTATTCTGAGACCAGTTGTGCAATTTTTCTTACAGTACATAAGCTGTAACGTCTATGTTCTGGTGAAGTAAACCTGATCCAGCATCAGGATAGACGACTGCTACCCGGAGCCAAAGACGCCGCCCTCATGCCGTCTCTCTTCTCTCAGGGAGCGCATGCTTCAGCAGCGTGGCTTCAGACACGTTACCACGTCTCGGCGTTATCAGACCATCACATCACGCCAGTTTTTTTATAGCCTATTAGTCAGAATGCCACCGTTCCTCTTTTATTTTCTGTTGAGTTTTTTTTTTCTTTTTATTTAACAACTTGATCCTTACCCCTTACCAATTTTCTTCACCCGTATCTTCCCAACGCCGACATTAAAAAGGTGGAGGTTGAGGGTGGGGAATAGCGAAGGAAGAGATAAGCGTGGAGCCAAAATCTTCCGGAACAGCGGCAGATGGGGGAAGCCTCATCCCGGCTCGTCAACCTGGCTGTTCTCGTGCTGGTGAGGAGATCACACACTGAAACTCGTGACTGCCTTTGAACTCTTTTGCGAAATCTATATATTCCCTCATCTGTACCACAAACGTGTCACTTCCTGGGTTTGATATCGTAGCTGAATAATGGTGTAATACACAAAGCCCGTGCGGTTTTTATCTCTCCAGCTCCGAGTTGCTGACTGGACGGTTTTGAGTTATCCTTCAGAGAGGGATAATTATTTCAAGTGGGCCTTAAAGCTTAAAACAATCTAAACAATACAAAAACACAGATGACCAAAATTTTCTATAATATCTTCCAGGGGAAAGCATGATGATACATTGTCAATTTTCCAGTGATTTGATGGAAACAATGGTCACAGAGGACTTACAGAAACCCAGCAATATTTATACAACTGAGCATGCAATTCTGAATAGTAAAGAGTTTTCTTACATATGGCTTATGTCTCTCACGCACGCTTCAGCGAGGGCTCGAGGGCCTAACAGGATCTAACCCTGAGAAATCAAAATGGACAGGTAACACCATGAATGGTGTGAGTGAGCTGAGAGACTTTCCAGAGTAAAATAAACTATGTTACTGAACAAACAAACCCCATACAGCCTCAAAGACTGGGACCCCCACAGTATCAGATCACCGGAGTGATCTGTGTTTACTCTTGCTGTTTGAAGCACAAATTTAAGGTTAATCTCCCCACCACAAAACATGTGTGTAGCAAACCCTAAAGTGTCACTTGAATAAGAGCCTGTCACTCATGCAACACCACGTATATAAACACTTAAACAACCTGCTACAGGCAGACGACAATGGCGTGTTTACTAAAGCATACTAGCTAACGCGTGAGAGGAAATGGACGTCTTTAATAAGCGTTAATAATCGGGTCCCCGATAGTGTGTGTGGGGGGGGTACGAAATCATAACAGCCCAGAGCTGTGTTCAGTGCTGCCTGGCGGGGGCAGTCACGGCGTGTCTGGGAGCTGCTATAAGTGAGCGGCAGTAGGGGAGACGCCATTAGCCCAGCTAGCGCTAACGAGCCGTCACACCTCGGGCTGTCTTAGGTCACCCTCTCAGCTCGTTAGAATCACTAAACAGCCACTTAACCCCAGAGGGGGGCAGGAGAGACCTGCCTCCTCTCTTTAAAAGCGAGATCCAAACAACCTGGCCTCCACCTCGTCAACAGAACCCCCACGTCAAATTAAATAAGGGGGCCGATTTTAAAAAAGAAACAAACCTGGGCCTCTGATGAGAAACAGGTCCAGTATTCATGCAGTATCAGCCGTGTCCCTGTTGAATTGAGGGACTAGATGCGGCGTCACCTGTGTATTGGTGAACCCAGAAAAACCCCCCAGCAGAAAGCCACTGCCTACCTGCGTGCACCTTGGTGAATTTGAGGCTGAGACACTCTGCGATCTTCATCCACCTTTATTACCTTTTTATCATTTGTCAGCAATATGAAGGGGGTGTGGCCATAAACAACCCCATGCCCACGTTTATTTATCGTTCAAGAGGTCGGCACATGGTTCGACTTCTTGACGACAGACAGTAAAATGTAAACACAGTCAGCTGCCATTAGCAAAGCTGTCGGGATGAGCGCCTGGCCACCCGTCCACTGCGCTAATGGGACACATCGGAGCAGCAGACTTCAGAAGTCCTGCCGCTCAGTGCTGGGTGGCCCCTTTCCCAGCATGTTTAATCCGCAGTGTCTGAGAGCCGGGGGGTCGGGGGGGGGGGGGTCTGGAGCTTCTGGTTTTATCCCCCACTTATCCTTTAATGTTAGCGAGTTAAAGGCCTCTGGAGTGGCACGTCTCTGCCACTTTCTAACAACTGCTGAAAATGTGGTGCATTCATCAGGATTTCAGTGCAGATCTGACAAGGAGGGAGTACTGGGAGTACACTTCAGTACTGGGAGATGACTGAACGAGCGAGGTGAATTAACAATTCAGTACTGGGAGATGACTGAATGGGTGAGGTGAATTAACACTTCAGTACTGGGAGATGACTGAATGGGTGAGGTGAATTAACACTTCAGTACTGGGAGATGACTGAATGGGTGAGGTG
>JAOXYF010000009.1:1012481-1030235 GCA_028565775.1 Sternarchorhynchus goeldii
AATTAACACTTCAGTACTTGAAGATGACTGAATGGGTGAGGTGAATTAACACTTCAGTACTTGGAGATGATTGAATGGGTGAGGTGAATTAACACTTCAGTGAGCCAGACATCCATCATTCACTGCTGTAAAAGACTCCACTGTCTGAAAGATCATAAAAGCAAGATTCAGCGTCCTGCCCAGTGAACACAGCAGTCCTGAGTAGCTTGACAATCAGTCACTTATGCAAAGTGCGCTTGCTTTGGAATTCCATTTCAATCTGCTAGCCAGCTTTCCGTTCCTCTAACACTTCTGAATTCAACACTGAACACTGAATTCAACATCTTTTTCAGTTCACTTATAACATCACAGTTAATGACCGAATGATTCACTGCGTATTGCTGATGTGAGCCTGATGAAGCAAAAGTACACAGAATGAATTCACACTGCTTTATGATTTTGTCTGGTTTTTGTACACATGTACATTTTGGTACAGCCTCAAGCTTCTCTCAGGGTAGAAGCTTCTCTCACTGTCTCTATTAACATCACACTAGAGCACCTGTGTTGTTATCTTCCATTCACCCTAGTCAACAACAAGCAGCTGAGAGTGACCGTTGTGTATATTTGTTGTGCGTATCTGCTGTGTGTGCCCGTTGTGTGTGTCTGTTGTATGTGCCTCAGCCTGCTGGAGGCTGGCCATAGTTTAGTGTCTTGGAGGGAAACAAAGGCTCCCAGAATGACAGCATTCCACTCTCATCACTGCTATTAGCTATCCTCGTTTGCCTGAGTGGTTAAATCTAGCATGGCAGTTCACTTATATAACAATGCGGTGTCCTCCATGCATATTGCAGCGGTCAATTCAACCAAATGGAATGGGTTTAGCGGAAAAGCATAGCCGGGAAGAGATGTTTAGATGGAAGTGGTTTGCAAGGAACCGCACGTGCTGGAAGGAGATGGAAAAAAACTTTTCTTTTAACAGGTTCTTTTCCTGCTTAATCACCCATCAGCCCCAACAAAATTTGGACTGCAGTCCCGTTGTGTTACGGGCCAGGACGTTTACCTGAACGTAGTGTGGTTTACAGAGCGGTGACCTCGCAGTAGTCTTTTGGGTGTCTCAGACACCATGTCATTCAAAGACACTACAGCTAAATATAGAGGACAAGTTGCTTTAGAACATTATTTAACAAAGGTAGGCTGCGCTGGATTATTTTTTTAGAAATTAAGATTAAAATGGGGTATTAAAAATGTATAAAAAAAGAGTAGGATTAGGTAAGAGGGAAAATATTTTTATGTATGTTTTCGGTTTACACCAGACGTCGGACACCAATGACTTTACGATTATGAACGTAACGATTATTGTGTTAAATATTTACTTTTAAAATGTGAATAGCTCTAGAGTAACGACAGGTTCCATGAGGTCTCTTTTAACTTCTTGCAATAATACGCTATTTAATATAGTTTATGTACCATGCTCAAATGCCTCTCGAAGTCCGACTCAGCAAAGTACAAGTCGCATTACCTAGTAGTTAATGCCAGTAGAAAACATAATATGGATTTACCTGAACAGGGATGTTACTTTTCTTGGATATTCCGCCGTGCGTGGTGCCCGAGCGGTTAGTGGCTACGGTGGGCGACTCGCCGAGCAGAGCAGATTTTATGGAATTCACTTTGGATCCCGCCTCGGCGCCCTGGGTCTCTACCATCTCTAGCACTGTCGCGAAGAGTAGCGTGACCATCCAACAGCACCAGCTCCGTGTGAGTATGAGCATCCTCGGAGCGCGAACCCTTCTTTTACTTATAAACGATGTAGCACAAATACCTGTGCTTGGTCGGTGCGACACCAGCTCAAAGTTATAGGACACAGCGTTTTAGGTCTTACAATGTAAATTCCGTTCAGAAATGTCCATCAGCTTCAGCTTTGAACATATAGATTCAGTGAGAGAAAAAAATAAATGTATAAATTTCTACTTTACTTGGTAACTATGTATCTGTTTAGATCTTCAGGGCCAGCATAGTGTTATAGATAATGTATACACATTTAACAAACTCAAAGGTAAAGCCGATAGCGTCAAAAGTCACTTGCATTTAATTCCTGCCTGTCTATAGGCCTTCTCTGTGGAAAAAGCCTTGGTATTTTATGATGTGGGACACGGTTCTTTTTATACGATTTTCTTCCTCCGCCCCCATTCTGAAATGACTGAAACCGATCTTAGTGCGTCAGGCGCGTTGTAGAACAGCGCACGCTGTATTCGGAGCGCCCCCGGTGTTTTCAACGGGTGAAAAAAAAGTTGTGAGACAAGATGCATACAGTTTCATGAGAGTTTGGTTATACAGTAGGAAAGTGAAACGTTTTCTTAATTTTTTAATAACAACCGTCAACCAGTTAGTGTTGAATGGACTCAAATTCAAAAGGAACAAAAGAACAAAACACTGGGCAAAACACTAGTCGCAATTTCATTATAACATTATAACATTAGTGTTGTTTGATGAAAAGCATATTGTGGAAAACCAGCAAACAGCAGGTCCCTCAATGTGAGGGTGGAAGATGTAGAGGATTTGGCTCATATTTGTTGCCAGTGGTCATAGCTTGTTTAAATGTGCACTTACTGAAGGAAACAGCTGAAAATCTAGGATGGCAGAGCAAATAACAGAGCTTGGAGTCCTTTTAAACGACTTCCATGTGATATCGACTTTACAGAGGTTTGGGGTCATTAACATGATCTATTCAAAGCTTTATTACTTTATCAAATGAGTCTGGAGATCTATTCGCATGTATACATCCTGGTTTACAATCAGAAACTGAAGTCTTGACAGTGTTCTGGTTTTGGGTACAATCTGGTATAGTCAAAAGCTCTTGGATGAGCCTTAAGTCATTGTGCATGTTTTGCAGATGTGTTTTTAAAAGCTTATGTGATGACTGGGGTACCATTAGACTGCAGGGATAATCAGAGTTAGTCCTTATGGGGAAAGAGTGTGTAAAATAAGGAGCAGGTCTATGATGCAGTAGATAAATGAAGCCCTGCTCAGTAGAAGCTGGCTGGGCTTGGTGTCATGATTGTGTTTTTGGCATGTTTATTTGGCTAGTGGTGAAGTTTGAAATTGGTCTGAGTGTATTTGCAAGATGCAGTCATCACGCCAGCCGTCATAACATAATTGAGTTCTGACCACAATCGCGCAATGTTTACACCCTCACATACAAACAATGCGGCCCAAGAGAGCGATCGATCCAAGCCAGCTAGAAACGCACAGACATCCCAAATCTCACCTGCCCTAGTTCTGAAGCTAACTCGGAGGTCAACGGTACCCTGCAGGATCGCCCCCGTGCCAGCTCCTGAACTGTGGCATCATGCCAAGCTCATCTTAGACGTTCATCTCAGTGATCACAATAATGGCTGTGATCAGGAGGATAACCTGAGAAATGCAACTCAGGTAACAGTGGTACACTGGCTCTGTCAAAGAGGCGAGCGGCATCTAGCTACTATAATTACAGTCGTACATCAAAATCTCTCATGTCTTTTGCATCAAAACAATGACCTGAGTCATATTTCGTTATATCACACTTTGCTTAATATAAATATACTATAGGGCAGGATTTGCATGCATTACTGAGCAACTAAAGAAAACAAACAAAAACAATAGAACAAAGTGCCTCTTCAGGCATCGGCACCCCCACTCCACACAGCTCTCATTAGCCCCGCCCACAACCAGACACAAGCAGTGTGCAGAGCTGAACAAGCACATACCGGGAGTCCAGCATGAGAGAGTGGCGCTACAGCATCGCACACGCGGCTGCCAGGCACAATTACCCTCTGCCTTTGGGGCTTCTTAAAAGCCGCCACTGCCTGATTTAAAGGCTGGGGACTTGGTTTGAGTAACTGTGGTCGCTTGCTTTGGTGTAATCCATGTTGTTGGAAACGTTTTCACCCGAGTGTAGCAAACTGGTTCTTATTAATGGATCACACAGCTCGATGATAGTTGGCATCAGTCTCCATGCATCGATTCCCATTCTGTTTTGCTGGGGGTGGGGGGTGGGTCTGGAAGTATGCCTACCCCCACACGCACTCACACACACACACATATATGCGCAAGGACTCAATAAAAATCTCTACCTCTCCCTCTCTATATCTGCGTGTCTCTCTAAGCATGTCAAGTATGCCAAACTGAGATTTCTTCCTAAAAAAATCAACAGAAATGCTAATAGAATGCTGTATTTGTTGGTGTAATGATTCAGAGATGGACTCTGTTTCTCCTTCTCTCCCTCTTACTCACAAGTCAACTCTAGTCATAGGGTGTGCTCCAGTTATTTCGAAATAATGTAATAGTTTGTGGTCCATCACTGTGAACACACCCAATCTGACTTTGATATGACTTGAAAATGACACAACACACACACGTACTGTTAAGAGTAGGGCTTTCCCTTTCCCCACCATGTGTGTGAGCCATGTGAAACAGGTGACTTGACACCGGTGTCACAGAAGGCCAGAGAGCCAGGAGAGTGAATTATTGGAGAGTGAGTTACAGGAGGTTGAATTACTGGAGAGTGAGTTACAGGAGGGTGAATTACTGGAGAGTGAGTTACAGGAGAGTGAATTACTGGAGAGTGAGTTATTAGCTGAGACATTCACCACATTTGCAGAGGTTTGCATCAAATCGAGCTGTTTCTGATTAGACAAACTGGACCAGTGCTTGATGACCTGTGCTTGAATTTATTTTCCACGAATGAGGAAAACAGCATGTGTAGCTGAAACATTTGTCTGATTTCCGTAAATCATTTTTCCATAAAAGTTCAGATAAGAATCAGCAGCATTTAGATATGGGTGGATACAGACAAGGTTTAACTCTGTTTTATCTCTTGCCAGGACTAAAATAACGGGTAAAATTCAGGGTGTTCTTTGCAATTCATGAGTAAAAGCATACGTGACTCAAAGAGAAGTTATGTATTATTAACATTTCCTGCTAACAGTGATCTTTCTTTTGTTTTGAAAATGGCAAAACACAATTCCAACCCAAACCCAGTCCACTAAATTCTGGGGACAGTGTGAAGTTAATGTGTGAGACAAAAACAGCTCTAGTCCATGAAGTCTGAAAACCGGATCAAACCCAAGTCAAACCTGTGCGCAAGACGGAACCATGCGTCCAAGCATCAGAAGCTTCTGCAGAAGCAAGCCCAGGTCTCCTAGGTTTTAGAAACCATCTGACATACCATTATGCAAGAGTGCATGAAAAGGACCATTGTTCTCTCGACGTGACAGAAACTACACACGTGTCCCTGGGTGCAAGGGCATAGCTGTTGCGGTCTATTCTTTCTCACACTTTATTCTGTATGGGCCAGCTGGCTAACCAGGCCCCACTGCTGTCATCCAATGGGGCTCCGGTGGAATGGAAGGGATGCTCCGCCTAAGAACCAGCCCGACCTGGCTGATAATTGGAGCTGCCCTCTCATTTCTGGAAGATGGATTAGGCCATTTCCTATGAGTCAAGCAGCGGTCAGGCCATGAATGCCCCCAGTAATGTCGGTCTGAACGACTCAGATCGTGTAAGTGATAAGGGTGACCTCGCTCCGGCAAGCGCTGACCACATGAAAGGAGGTTTCTGGCAATTGGCGGTGCTGAAGACTCTGGCTCAACCCACGTGCACACCACTCTGTGGGCTCAGGCTGGGTGACTGCGGCTCCTATGCACACAAGCCTAAGACCCCACCAATGTGGCTGCCGGACGTCTCCAGAAATCATCAGGCAAACCGGAGACATCGATCATCCCAAGGGGTGGTTTTTCCAGAGCACACGACAGCATTGCATCGCCATTCAGCAGTCCCTGAGTTATTAGGGTTCATGCATCACTGAGAACCATTGAGAAAACCTCTTCCATAAGCCACATTTTTGAAAAAAATGATGTCCCATATTTCTGCCTCTCCAGGGGCATTGGATTCCTTGTAAATGCAACCAAGGCAACATGAGCCAAAATATGGCAAACAGGACAGGCACCTTCCCCTGACTGCAACTTCACAATGCATCAGATGTCTATATGGAACATCTGCAGGGTTTTATGTTGAACTTTCATTGCAGATGTGAAAAGCATCTACAAGTATTCCAACATATGCCACGCTTCAGCATGGCCCAAATCTGGCAACTCCTTTACGACTCGCCTGACCAACTTGGCCTCTGACACTGCTGCTCTCATGATAAACTGTGATTTTTCAAACATTCCTCCAAATCAACATGGTCAACCGTAAAGTGCAAAAATGCCTGTGGTATGTTAATAGCGTGCTTAAAATGTGACAGCATGCAAAGAAGAGAAACACACGAGTGTGCGGTGTGCCAGTGTAAATTGCTGATTGGGTACGACAGTCATAAGGTTTTAATAGGAGTGTGGCCCATAGAGTTTTTTAGTAAATCACTGTTCACACTTCACTGCTGAAATCCCCTTGTTCCTATCCAGATGTTAGTGCTCGAAGCCCCACGTTTATTGAACACTTGGCCTCAAACTATGGCCATTGACTCTGTTTCATGTCCTCAGGAAGAGCGTCAGCGGGTTTGCTTGCAGTCCGTTGTGAGGATTCTCCCTGCCATGTTTGATCACAAGGTGCACTTTAAACAGCCTCGTCCGCACAGATCCAGTCGCACCGCATTCGCTCACAAAGGTGGTCATGCTGCAGATGCACGTCTGGAACGTGTCTGGGACGTGTCTGGGAGTCGTGGGGTCCAAGTCGGCTCTCAGATACAAGCTGATATTTATTGTATATACAGGTATATACTGTAGTAAAACACCACCATATTCCAAAGCTGTTGTACAAATATTTTGTGCTGCATTACCTATATGAACTCCACTATCAAAAATCACTTACCTATAACTCTGAAGGATGTGCTTAAAGCAAACAGCACTCAAAACATACATAAAGAACTATACATAGTTATTTACATATGCATTGTTTGTAAATGATTGCATTATCTTGACCTGTAATACAGGGGAACATTTATAAAACTCGTCATCTATAAACTGTCACCTCGAATCAATGCATACTGTAAATCTTACCTGAAGGTAAATGGCTTAAAAAATTCCTTTCCCTCATATTTTCTGCCTGTCTTTCTATGGAACAGAATCAGTCGATTCATATTAGGACCTTCTCTTTCATAATTTGAGTACATTTGCATGCTTTTTTCTCATATATCTTTTCTCCCCATAAAGTCTCTGGCGATCGTGCTCAATCTGACCACAGATCAGGTGCTCCTTTGTTCTTCGCTGCCAAGCAGTTGCAGTGACATCATTTTTATGTGATCACTCACTGTCAGAGTTAGCAGGCCATGCTGGATTGAATGACTACCGCACAATACTCCATTGTCCCCAGACCTGTGATGTAGATACACTAGGAAAAGCACAGGGTGAGAAACCCATATACTGATTTCCAGTGTCAGTTTCAATCAACGTCCCTGTGCCTGCTTGAAACCTTAAGACAATACAAGCACTTCACAGAGCCACTGTATAATACAAAATGTGGTGGTGGTGGTGGTGTGTGTGTGTGTGTGTGTGTGTGTGTGTGGTGGGGGGGGGGCTGTTTAAAGGAGAAACACCTTGTACATCGCCTAGCCAGTACAAAGAAAGCCGTGCCACAGAAATTCACAGTCAGCGTTCATCATGATAAGAGCTATTAGCTAACGCCTCAGGCTACACTTTGTTCAGAAATGGAGAGAGAAGTGCCAACTTTGGACAGTTTCAGTTGGTGCTGACAAGCTGTCGAGGCGACAATTGATTCCAGAAAGTCTTCTGGGTGTGAGGGGAAGAACTATGGACGTATTTAGAATCTCTCATCCCACACTTAGTTGTACCGCAAGCATTCAGTACTGAACAGCATGCCTGCACATAAGAACATGCATCTTCTTCATGTTCTGATCTCAGGTCAGTGGCCAGTCCCTGAAAGAGGTTTGCAAGGATAGGAATAATTGGGGTTTGGACAAGTGCAGAGTTATTCCAAACTGCTCTAAAATTTCCTATCAAAAACCCACCAGTTGCATCTCTGGACAAGAGCATCTGTCTAATACTTCAGGCAAGGGGAGCGATGAGTAAGCATTCAGTCACAAAAACACCAACCACCTTTTTAAAAGCAACACATAATTATGGAGCTACTCACAAAACTTGGCAAATGGCACACCAAATGGAATCTCTGGCTGGCTTTAATGGTGGGATAGTGCAAGAGATGGATATAGCACATAATTACATATAAAAAGATATTAAATAAGAATGCAGCTAACTTATCGAAGTAACACACACACACACATACACAAAAGTTCAATAAAAATGACACCATTTTTAAAGCATGTACAAAGACATTAAGGGCTAGTTCTGCACAGTCTAGTCCTAAACTAGATTACACGGTCAATGGTGATTTTCTTTTGAAAGTCCTTTAAAGTATAGGACAAGGCTTAATCTTTGTCTGGGAAAGCAGTACTGTGGGTTCAGATGTGGTGGCAAACCACATGTTTGGACCACCTGTAACTAAATGCAGCACAGGCCAAGGAGGACAGCTTCCAAGAAAGGAGTCATGTTTCTGCTCTTTCAAAATTGTGCAATCATTTGATTGGCCTTTAGCGGCACCACACAGGCATAATGAATGTATCAATACCTTACAAAACATCTGTGTATGTTGTAATGATGGTATTCCACTGAAGTAAGCGAGAAACAACACATTAGAAATGCAGTATCACATGCGCTGGGATTGCATTCGGTTCCCAACTGAAAGTCAAGAAAGTGCTACGCTAGAGATTATTGTAAAAACAGCTGTGTCTTGACATTTCCATTGCTTTGCTATTGAGAGTCCAGAAGGTAAGAGGTGTTTTGTTAAACCTGGTATGATTTGTCTTTCTTCACTCAGAAGTTTGACTTAAAAGGGAGCTGAAAGTCAGAAGAATACACAGTACTGGTTGTGTTTTTAATTTTGCCACAGATGAGTTAAAACCTAAGCAGTTTGTCTATCTCAGCAGTGACAATGAGGATCAGAAGGAAGATTATGGATGTTCCTAGAGGAAACATGTCTTCCTTTGGAGTTCCAGAGGCCCCTGAACATTTTTGCAAGACTTAAGATGATCATGAGTACAGTGTAAATCTTCACTGGTGCTGGATGTGGCACACTAAAATCAGAAGATCCAGAGAAGATAACATAGATCAAAACTGGACCAGGCAGTAGTTTTCAGAAAGATACAGAGAAAGTGAGAAATCAGAAAGATCCAATGAAGATAACATAAATCAAAACTGGACCAGGGAGCAATTTTGTGTGGGTTTAGAAGTAGACTGTATAATGTGATTCTGAAGCTTGTTCTATAGTCTGCACAAAACAGGTTGAATAGATAGAGTCAGAATTATTTATGTACAGTATAAATTACACCCTGCTGTATTACCAAAGCTGTTTGGCTCAGACTGGTTACTTTACACATATGTTATCTCAGGGATACAAATCACCTGGTTTGGCATGGGACCTGAGTTATTTGAAAGAGTAAGAGAGACCAGATTTCATACCGCCTTTCAGCTGCACAAGTACGGCAGTACACTTGAGTGGCATCGTACCTTGATCTTTTGGAAAGCCAACCTTTCTGCTGCTCGTTCTCTATTGGTTACGCGGTTGAACAGAGGCCAAGCACACAGCATATATTGCACTGAAGTGATTTTCTGTGGGGACCACTTACAGATTTCCACCCAAAAAGTTATGTGTTTCAGGTAGAATGGCAATGCATTAACAAAGCAGTCAAAAAGGTTTCCAAAGGGATTTCCAACAGATATGTGAGTTTATGCATTATTTACACAATACCTTTTATGTAAAATCCAATGGATAAGTGCACAAGCTTCTATGTGTTTGTCTTTGTGATGTAACATTTGATTTAGCCTCTTATCCTTTTGTTTACTTGTTAGTTGTTGTCTTTCTGTTCGCATTCTTCTTCTTGTTGTGTTTTATAGCTAAATGCTGCAGACACTGTCCTCTCTCTGACTGATCTCTTGTAAGCAAGTCTTAAACTGTACATAGGCTTACAGGGTTCACTAAAGACAGTTAGATGCCATTTAATTTGCCCATAGATAAAAGGATTTAATGTCTTCAACAAAACTGCAGACAACAAAAAATTGGAAACATCCAAAAATGACATCCAAAAAATATATAAAAGACAGGACCTCCTGGCTCTAGTTTAAGTAAAACCAAATCCATTCACGGTATAGAATCCTCACTGTCACTTAGACGTGTCACTGCACCATACAGGGTGTATATGCACTTTAACGTGCTCCATTTGGACCCTCAACTCCACTGAGTGTTCACACCGAAGACTGATTAAGTACAAACAAGCATGAACAGATCTCCACATGGTCCCAAATACACACAAGGTGATGTCATCTTCGATACAGGAGCAGTGTACCTAAGGACTTGGTTCTCATTAATAACTGAGCAGGGATCTCCTGGTGGGGTGAGGAGCGTAGTGAGGGCTTTTTCCAAGGGAATGGCAAGCAATGAGTATAAACACTGCAGGAACCTGTGGCTTTGCAAAGCAGATGTTCCCGTTGATGGAGGTTTGAAAACATCTTCAGGAAAAGAGCATTTAATTGCTGCAATGAACCCAGCCACAAACAAAGCAGCTTTTGGGTTTGTCCAAACAACAGAGCTGGATACTGGGAATGCAGGTTTAGATAACAAATTCCACTCAGGATTGTATCCACTGAAGACTCCTGGTTTTGGAGGCCTGGTTCTGATGTAGAACCACATTTGTTCTGGCGGGTTGCATTACAGTGACACGGTGAGGGCCTCTGAAATGTCTTAAATGTCGTGGAGACCGCAGTGTCCTAGGGGAGTTGTTGCAGGACGAAGCAGGGGGAAGAGGTCTCTGCAGAGCCCTCACCTAGCAGAGGGGCCATTTGTTAGGAATTTTGCCTGCAGAAAGTGAACAAAGTGTCTGTGGTTGTGCAGGGAAGACCGTCATTCCCAGCTTCCCAGAAAGCATGAAAGAAAGAGAAGGGGTAGGGGGGAGGGGTAAAGAAAGTGAGACAGACAAAGATTGCAGAAGAGACAAAGACAGAGGAAGAAAGACAGACAGCGAGATTCCCCTGGGAATCAGTGAGAAGAGAGGGTGTCTTCCCTACAGACGGGCGTGCTGCTCAGGACAGATTCTCACAGCATGCGCGCTGTGTTCTCTCTGACACATGCATCCGGTGGGCGTGTGACTCGGAGCGTCTCAAACTCGGCGTGAAGCACGCTACGATGGCAAGAATGCAGCTGCACATTCTAACCCTGACACGACAGCAACATCACGAAAGCTGACAGCGCAGAAGATTTTTTTATGCCACAAATGTCACTAAGCTGGTGGATCATGTGCTTGTGTCATGAATTTCTTAGAAATGACACATTCATTATAAACAGCAAAAGCTTTGTGGTCATATAAAGTTTACGAGAAAAAAAAAAATCAAAGCAATTACAGTAAGATCCAAGCCTTTAAAATAAAGAGCCCAGAAACAATTAACCCTCTACTACAATCATCATTACACAATTATATTTATTTTTAAATATCAAGAATTGGTATGAAATGGTATGTAGCCATATGGCAACACCATGCCTGCTGGTAGGTGGATATTTGCAGGTGTAAACCACGCTCCATCCAGCGGTAACACTGAAACACTCTACCAATACCCATTTCTATCTTACTGTCACTGCTGTGTCTAACACTGTGCACTACCCAAATAACTGGATGTTAATGAGGGGTAGGAGGCTGACCAAAGTGTTGAAGGGGGTAGAGCATGGCTGACAGATGTATATGCAAACGGGGGACCTTCTGTACATGATACACTGTACCCCTAACACACCTGTACCCAATAAAGTGAACAATGAGTAGGTATGCATTGTTTCTGAGTGTTTTGAGGCTCCTTGGTCCTGTGTATTAGTATTAAGCACTTCTTTCTTCATGAGGAACTGCCAGCCTTCCTGTCTGCTGCTATGATTCCAGGAGCAGGAACGGTGCCACACTAATAACACATAAGTCCGCCAAGTGCGACTGTCAGAACCTGAACTATGCCCTGGATCCAGGCAGCCAGACCCTGAACTATGCCCTGGATCCAGGCAGCCAGACCCTGAACTATGCCTTGGATCCCAGCATGCATGCGTTAGGCCAGAAGGAAGCTGGCTGCCCCTGCTCCTCTTTCTGTCCCACACTCAGCGCTGACTTTTTCACACGAGGATCGACTCCAGTTACATGCAGTCACTAAACGAGATTTCCTGATTTAATGTGCTTCCATCTAAACTCACAAATAAGTGCTAAAAGTTGCTTTGATGACACTGAAGGCGCATAAAACGCATTACCAACTTGAACACAAATGGCTTTTATTAAACAGCTCAGGAAGCAGCTTTTATGAGTATGAACACCAAGAAACTAAAGGGAAGCCCCTGCCTGCCCTCCAGTGAGATTCTTTATAAATACAGGCCAAATGTCAATTCAAGGGACAGTCTTTTCAGTCCTATCAAATTTTGGCTTGTGGACTGGACTGAAACTTGAAATAGCTAATGAAAAAGACAGATTGCAGACTTTAATACAAGCTAAAATCCTAAAATCTGACCTTGGGGCTGTCAGCCCATGTGAAAAAAGTTGGTAAAGATCCTGTAACTGTGTGGAAAAAAGATATGACTAACCACTGGGAAGAATTTCTATTATGTATGATTATTTAATGTAAATATACATAATCAGCCATAACATTAAAACAACTGAAGTGAAGTGAATAACAATGATTATCTTGTTACTATGTCAGTGATTTGCAATTACTATCTTGCTACAGTGTCACCTGTTATGAGATGAGATACATCAGGTACCAAGTGAACAGTTGGTTCTTGAAGTTAATGTGTTGGAAGCAGGAAAGATGTAAGGGTGTGGGCAAATGTAAGGGTCTGAGTAACTTTGACAAGAGCCAAATTGTGATGGCTAGACCACAGGGTCTAAAAAACAGCATCTACAAAACGGCTGGTCGCTAGCCCGTCAAATCCCACAGAAAACACACTGTAGCCCTGCTTTTGCATCAACTGTTGAACCAGTTATGGCTGGCTATGACACAAAAATGACTGAAACACAACGCATCACTCACTATCTTACTATATAAGGGGCTGTGTAGCTGCAGATCTGCCAGAATGTTCACACTGATAACCCGTCCACTACAACGTCCACGTGAGTAGGGCTGACACAGGAGTAACTCGAAATTCTTTGCTTCGATGCTTCATTAATCTACTAAACATATACAGTTTACAGTTTAGGCCATACACCTGTGGTTTGGGCACGGATATATTATTTCCACGCAGAGCGCTTAAGCTGTGGGCGGGTGACGTGAAGACGTGATTGGATGGCGCTGATTGCGAAGTGGAGAAAACAGCGAGAGGCGAACAGAAAAAACGACAGAAAGTGTCCAACGTCGCGTATTATCTAACGGTGAACAAAACTGTACAGTGTGTTTACTGTAAAACCGAATTAGCCTACCACAATAACACAACTTCAGTGATTCAGCATCTCAGCAGAAAACATCCAGTCCACGGTACGAAGAAGAGGCAAGGTAGCTAACGTTAACGACATCATTTAACGTAAATTAACATGACTGAATACTAGTAAAGAATATACATTAACTATGGCTACATGTAATGTCTACATAGTTAAAGACCTAAATATGATGGCTAGTTATGATGTCCTTAAGAAGCTAGGTTTTGCTCATCAACATTGTCACAGGACATAAACTGCTGCTGTTAACTGCTGCCGAGCTCAACCCCTCAACGTTATAAATATGTGTACATTAGTCCTGTGAATTTACGCTATGATACTGGGCCTAGTAATAATATCAGCAATAATTCATTCATTTTTCAGTAAATCCAGGCGTCATATAGACAGATTTGTGCGCACAGCTGCACCATGTTAAACTGAGTAAGCAGCAATTGGGTAAGCAAAGTTCACACACAACATTTTGAGACGTCTTTTTTTCTCTTTTGTAATTTTATCATTTATTAAAGTCAAAGTATTTCTTGTCCGTCTGATCGATGGAATGATCAACAAAATAATCTATTGCTGCAGCCCTACATCAGAACTGGACCAGCAACGGAAAAAAAGTGACTCGATAACTCACGTTTTCTTTTACGTCATGTGGACAGCCTGGTGACTGGGCATTATTTACCGGAGGAAGAGCCGAGCACCAGGACGCACTGTGGGAAGCTGATGGTGGGAGCAGGCCAAGTACACACTTTCATGTCAAAGATGCACTGCAAAAACTGATATTGTTCAGGTGAGTTGGTGAGTGAGACAGCGGTATAACCCAGAAGAAGAGATAAAAGTCCAACTCAAAAGTAACACTTCCTGTCCAGTACACAGAACCTATTCTGTCTCATCATTGTTCATTTCAACAATAATACATGAGGAAAGAGCAGACTGGATGTGATTTGTGTTCATTACAAAATTGTGTGAAGCGTTGGGACATCTCTGGCTTCTCTTCTGTCTGGTCAGTATGAGAGAGACAATTTTAAATTAAAAATGGTCATAAAACAGCGAGATCTATTGCTTGCTACTGTATAATATGCCCGCATGACCCCTTCAGTCCCAGCGTCAGCAGCAATTACATCCTGGAGTTATAGACTGAGTCTGACCCACACATAATGGGCTGAGCTTTAAACCGAGGTAAGGGATTGATGGTTGAGTTTGAAAAAATGTAGACTACCCAAATGTAGACTACCCAAATGTCAGTTAGAGCAACAGTGACTGATTCATGTTAATGTGTTGGTGGGAATGTATGGACAATGGGAACATAAACACAGAAATCTTTGAAATATACAAAATTAAATGGTATTGGCCCTGAAGATCTGCGAGAAAGACATCTGCCTTGTCATAATAATGGGGAAAGTGGAAATAAAGCTGTGGTTTCTCTTGTAGCCAGACAAACAGGCAGAGAGTGCTCAAAGTAAACTCCTGGATTACCCAAACTCCAGGGTGGCCTGCAGGTTCCCAAGCAGGACGCAAAGAGGATCCCGCCCTAATTCCCACAGCAATAAAACCCTTCATAAGGAAACTGGAGGTAAAAAGGGTGGCATAAAATAGCTCTATTCAACAATATACCGTTCAAAATCTCAGTCGAAAGCAGACTCTTATAATAAAGATTACTGTTTTTGTGTAAGGATTTTAATTGAAGATATGTGTGGCTTTTATCAAGATTTTAAATGTATTGCCTCCAGACCTCACAAGAAATATAACATACAAAATTACTTAATTTTGCTTTTTACCCTCATAATTTATCATAGTATTAAAGAGTTTTGCCATTTTTAAAGACTTTCCAAACAGTGAATTTACACATCCCAGGCTGCTAATCCACAATGTTACGATTAATAATCTTTAATTAATGTTGATTTTCATCTTAAATAAACCAAAAGTTCATTATTTGTCATTAACAGTAAACAAAACAAAAACAAAAATTACATAAAATATATAAAACGTCCCTTTTTAAAAACAAATCGTTCGGTAAAGAGTGTCAGAGAAGAGTTAACTGTGTGGAAGAGTTACCTGTGTGGAAGAGAGTGGAACAGTTAACCGTGTGGAACAGTTAACTGTGTGGTTTTTGTTGAGTTGAATCATGCTTGTTTTGAATCCCTAATTGCTTCCGTTTTTCCCAGAATTCATAAATGAACAATTCTTCTTCACTCACCTCTCAGGTTTTATTCATCTGTTTATTTTTGTTTAGTGATTTCACGATGAAAGGATGGAGGGGGGGCAGGGGGAGGGGAAGTGCCCTGCTTCTATTTCACCCGATTCATTTACACATCCGGCCTCTTTCACTGAGCTGAAAGAGGGAAGTACAATGCCTGCAAAGTGTATTGTTAATGAAAACCATAAAGGAGGCATTTAATTGAGCTATTTATCCTCTTCTTAGCTGCTATACTGTGCCCTTTCTTGTTTAGGGCCACGTTTCACACACACACAGACTTCTCCTGTTGCACTGGTTGTCTCCTGTGGAGAGTATGGGCCCGAATAATTACCTCAATTCATGATCAAAGCCGGAACAATGTCCAAGACAAATACAATCAAGGCATCGAATAGCACTACGTCTGATGATGTATGGGAATTGGAGATTGCTAACCAGGTGCCAGCCAGGTGCTCTGCCAAGAAGCAAGGTTAAAAACGCATCACTAAACATTGCTGCTAACAACATGCTAGGGGCAAATGGAGATATTATAGCCAAATTACGTGTGATGAGGTGTACAGGCAAGCTTATGGGACTAGAGTGATCTGTGATACTGAGAGAGTCAATGTGCATCTACATTTCCATGTACAGCAATTGGCAGATATCTTTGTCCAGAGTGATTTACAGAAGTGCTTTGTAATCTCTATCAAAACATATCCTCATGCTAGCATAAACAGGTCAATGTCAAGAACACCATCAGTCTAAGGACCTGTTAGACAGCAGATAGCACAGCAAAAGAGAAACAAGTGATGTTTTGTTTTTTTTTTGCCCTGTTTCAGGCCCTACAACTATTTCAGTATAATCATGTTGTTGACAACAGATACGTGTCTGACCTCATAAGATCCCCATAACATTTGCATTGTGAATGTAAACTCCATACCCTACATGGTCATCCAGCTTGAATTTGTCTTTTAAATGCAGCCAAGTGCACAATCGCAATCACAAAATCAAGAAATAGTGATTGAAGTGGAGTTCATATTCAGAAGCAGTCTGCTTAACGAAAAAGTTACACAGCAGTTAAAGGGTGGGCTTTTTTGTTTAATGCAAATCAAATAGTTTTTTAATTTTTGCAGTGTGTTCTTCCTTTACTTTTAATACCATTAGGAATACACTTTTAAAACAGTACTTTTTCTAATCATAAATTCATCAATTCACTCTGATCATTATTTAAATGACAGCCCAATACATAAAACTGAGGGATTTTTAGAAAGAACAGTCTGATTTCCCCCCATAGATCTCTTCCCTGATATCCCAGTTCACTTAAGTTCACACATATACACCAGGCATCAGAGCATGGGTGGGTACCTCCACCCACATTCATTACAGTAGCTAAAGATACAGAAACACTCCAGCCAGATGCAACATTCGCAAACAAAACTGTGGACCAAAAAATGTGGATTTCAGTGTTTATAGTGAATATATCCATTAGTGTTGGTAACCTAGGCTACAGAATTACTAATTACCGACACTACTGTGGAACACATGGTGTGGCCCTTATGGCAGGCATCTGCATTAAATTGGGCATATTTAGATATTCGCCTCAAGTCTGCCTGTATAGGAATTTTTCTTATTTTTTCTATATAATTTTTTTTATATAAATAATTTTTTATAAATACATTTAGTGAGATACACCTGAGGTTTCCTAATGTATTCTTGAAGCAATTGTTATATGATTCTAAAGAGATGTGACTTCTACCAAATGTAGATTTTATCCTTATAGTCTCCTATGGATTTAACATGGTATAAAAGTGTTTTGAGCTGAAAATTTGCTGATATTCTTTCAGATTTTCTTGTAGACCTAACTTGCATTAGAACCTTGCAGAATATGTCTGCATGATCTGGTTGATTTACTTCATGTATATTATTATAATTGTAATATAATATACACTATATTGCAAAACGTATTCGATCACCTTCCTTGACTCACATATGAGCTTAAGTGACATCCCATTCCTAATCCATAGGGTTTAATTTGACGTTGGTCCACACTTTGCAGCTAGAACAGCTTCAACTCTTCTGGGAAGGCTGTCCACAAGGTTTAGGAGTGTGTTTATGGGGATTTTTG